>OY757927.1:922408-969908 GCA_963585895.1 Sepioteuthis lessoniana | reverse complement strand
GTGGGTTATAGTTGTGTATTAATGTGTGTATGTATGGGTGTAAGTGAAGGTACAAATGCAGTGCATTGTTTTAACTGGATATAGATTTGTTGGTGTATCTTAATTCTTTGCTACGTATATAATATATAATAGCTCTATCCTAGATATTGAGCACTCTCCATATTATATTGCACTTGGTTTGACACAAACCCACAAAGTGATTTAGTGACAACCAGCACTGTTATAATATAATATAATATAATATATATATATATATATATACAAAATAATGGACGCCCTCATTGTGTAATGGTTATCATTGTAGTTAATGGATATAGTGTTAACTGAGTTCAAATCCTTTGGAAGGCTATTAGTGTTTTGCATAGAGAAAGGTATGAAACCTACAATTCTCCCTCCAGCTATGGATAAATAGTAGGGCAGACTGTGCTCTGTAACCATGGTATGGCAACTGGTCTAGGAGAAGGAAATCTTTGAAATAAAGCCTGTTAGATACGGCTGAAAAATTAGCCTTGTGTTGCATCCTGCTAAGAGTGGAGGGTTGGTTAAATGCATATATATATATATATATATATATATATATACATTATGCATATGTATTTATATATGTTTTACAGTATATTGATTTGGCCCTAATAGAAAATTATTTTAAAGGAAGCATTGTCAATCATTATTATCATTCAAATCTTGTTTGTGGATATCATTTTTATTCATTATAAGCAACTTAAACTCATATTTCCTTTCGCTTTGAGGAAGTTTCCTTATATCTCAGCATATATACATAAGACAATATATTTATCTTTGTCTCTAATGGAAATATTTCTTAAATGAAGGATTGTTAACTTTTATTATCGTTAATATCTCCACCATCTTTATGAATATCATTTTTACACAACTTGTAGTGTTAAAAGTATTTGGAGGTGCCTGTGGTGTAATGGTTAACGTCGTAGCAAATGGACACGGCAATACGAGTTCAAATCCTGGATGAGACTGATTGCATTTCACATAGCACTAATACCCTTGGGAAAGGTATGAATCCAATTATTCTCCCTCCAACTATGGGTAAATAGTAGGGCAGACTAGTTTCTTCAGCCTTGATGATGCAACTAGTCTAGGAGAAGGAAAACTCTGAATTCAAACCTGTTCAACTTTGCTTAAAAAATTGACCTTGTGTCATATCCTGCCCGAGCGGAGGAGTTGGTAAATAATAGTAGTGTTAAAAGTATTTTATTTATATAGTTTTTTTTATATCCATGAATATTTTCTTATTAGTATTAGATAAGGATGCTTGAAACCCAAAAAACTACATGCAAATTATTTGAAGTAACAAGTTATTTGAGGATATAATTGCCAATGATTATCATTAATTACTTGAGCCATGTAATTGCCTGAAAAAAAACATAAATGATGTTAGCATTAAATAACCCAACAAGAGTTGATATGCCATTAAACCAACCATCCAAACCAATCAAACACATTTAGTAATGTTCATAGCATATTTTGCCTTATTTTTATATTTCTAAAAAAACATAAATGATGTTAGCATTAAATAACCCAACAAGAGTTGATATGCCATTAAACCAACCATCCAAACCAACCATCCAAACCAATCAAACACATTTAGTAATGTTCATAGCATATTTTGCCTTATTTTTATATTTCTAAATGAAGCTTTGTTAATTATTATCAATATTCTTAGTAATATTTTCTCTTGTTTGTTTTAATGTTA
This sequence comes from Sepioteuthis lessoniana, assembly GCA_963585895.1. Classification (NCBI taxonomy): domain Eukaryota; kingdom Metazoa; phylum Mollusca; class Cephalopoda; order Myopsida; family Loliginidae; genus Sepioteuthis; species Sepioteuthis lessoniana. The sequence continues at coordinate 968,182 of OY757927.1, read as the reverse complement.
GTTGCTTATAATCAAAAATTACTCAGGTGGATGTCCTCATGGTGTAATGGTTAAAGTGCTGGTCTGCGGAATCATAGTAGGTGGGTACAAACTCCATTTGTGCAATTACATTCACTTTTGGGCAAATATGCTTGGGAAAGGTATGAACCTCCCGATCCTCCCAGCTATGTGTTAAATAGTACCACTACTAGTTCATCTAGAAGGATGGATTTGGCATTAAATAACCCAAGAAGGTTGATATGCCATTAAACAAATAAACAAACTCAGATAAGTTTTTGCTAAGTTCTAAATAAATATAAAGATAAAATATCAGACAGAATGGAAGAGGAATCAGATATTAAAACCAATAAGATGCCAGAAAACAGCCAAATTGTAGGGGTTATGCAGTGATTGAGAAGAAATGCGGCAAATTCGCACAAAAAAAGAGTAGAAGACAAAACACGATCGCATGGGTAAAGTGATCCGCAGAAAATTGTGCAAGAAATTTAAATTTGATCATATGAATACGTGGTATATGCATAACCCAGAATCCTTCCTGGAGAATGAGATACACAAAGTTCTGTGGGATTTTGAGATACAAACAGATCACCTAATCTTGGCCAGACAACCAGACCTAGAGATAGTCAACAAAAAAAAGAGAACCTGTTGAACAGTGGACTATGTCATCTGGCAGACCACAGAGTGAAATTAAAAGAAAGGGAAAAGCGAGATAATATCTAGAATTGAAAAAACTATGAAGGTGATAGTGATACCAATTGTAATTGGTGCACTAGGAACAATCCCCAAAGGATTTGTAAAGAGACTCAAAGTCTTAGAAATAGGATAAGTGGAGACCATTCAGAATACAGCATTATTAACATTAGCAAGAATACTGAGAAGAGTCCTGGAGACTTGAGGAGACTTGCTGTCACTCAGACTCCAGTGAAAGACCATCAGCTAATGCTGGTGTTAAAAACTCTCAAAGGAGTAAAATAAAAATGATAATAATAATAATAATAATAATGGCTACTCTGAGCAACAAGCTAAGGACATTGCCGGTGAGATGACCTGAACATGGCTAAGAAGAGAAACTTGAAGTGAGAAACTGAATCTCTATTAATAGCAGCAAAGAATAATGCCATCATATTAAAGCAAAAATTGATAATACACACACACACAAATAAAAAGCAAGCTAAGGCTATATGATGATAGAGATGAAACAGCAAATTATATAATAAGTGAATGAAGCAAACAAGCACAAAAGAAATACAAGACTAGGCATGACTGGGTGAGAAAAGTGATCCACTGGGAACTATGCAAGAAATAGAAATTTTATCATGCTGGAAAATGATATATGCATAAACTAGAATCTCTGCTTGAAAAGGAAATTTTGGGGGACTTAAAAATACAAACAGATCACCAAATCCTGGCTTGAAGACTTGTTCTGGTTTGAATTAAGAAGAAAAAAACTTGTCATAAGATGAAGTTTGCTGTCCAAGTGGACCACTGATTGAAAATAAAGGAAAGTGAAAAGCTGGACAAACATTTGAACCTTGCTAGAAAAGTTGGGGAACATGAAATTGATGGTAATGTCAGTTGTAGTTGGTGCCCTTGGAATGGTCCTCAAAGACCTTGAAAAGAGACACTGAGAACTGGAGAGGATGAACTGAAACTACTAAAATCACATAGGATATTTAGAAGAGTCCTGGAGGACTGAAGAGATTTGCTGTTTACTCAAATGACAATGAAAAATCATTCGTTAAAATTGGTGTGTAAAACTCATAAGGAGTAATAATTATAATGTGAAAAATTTTCTCATTTTTATTCAAAAAAATTCTTTTTTAATGAAAAAGAAATCCTTTTAATCACTACCCATTTCTTTAAAACTTTCAGAAAAGGATTCTAGATTTCTTTTTCCCCACAAACCCGACACTCGGTAATTGCAATACCTGACTATATTTATGTTTTTATACTGGCCCATTGGCATAATGATTAAAGTGTTTGCCAAATGGTCTGGGATATGGAGGTTCAATCTCTGGTTGAGTGATTCCAAAAACTTAAAAAATGGTACTTGATACTGCCTTGCTTAACACTTAGTATTATAAGGTCCAGATCAAGGGCAAGTGAGAACAATCCAGGGAAAGGAGTAATACCCTCTCCATCATCTTGGTGTAGTAGCTATTGAAAAGGAAACCTTTGGAGTACCCTTGACTATGGTCAACTAAATTACTTAACTTATATCTATAACATGAGGGCAGATTATATTACCATTTTCACATAAATGGCAGTTGATGTTGTAGGGTTCTGCTGCCTCTTGTTATATTAAAAGAAAGAAAATAAATAATGAAGGCGTTGATATTGATGGTTCTCAATCTAGTAGTTTAATGAAAATTTGAGAGGAAGTTTTTCCTTATGCCGTGAGTTGAAGAAGATAGTAGGACCGTTGTAAATGGCTGTGCGGGAATTTAGTACTTAGCCAGATGCTTTGGGGTCCATTTGGTTTAGGAGGGAGAAATAATTGACCAGGAAATGGTCTCCTAAAGGAAGCAGAGGAACAAATGTCGAAGTGTGCTCTCTCAAGATGAAAAGTCCCTGTCTGCTGTTGGAATCGTCTCAGGAGAGAGAGAAAAATGTTATCTCTCATGTTGGCTGGTCCTACCTTGTTGCCAGCAAGGAGGAAAGGAAAAGAGAGGGCGAGCATGGTTAGTGCTACCTTTTATGGTTCCCGGGGAGGTGTGCCCGGGCAGAATAGCATCGGTCATTCTCATTGGATGAAATGTATAATTTCAAAACTCCAACGGCAAAAACAATTCCCACTCTAAATAATGGTTTGAAATTCTTTCCGCTAAATATCTATTTTTATGGGGAGAACTGGAGAACAGATGAAGAATTGAGACCATACAGCCCATAGCACTGTTCAGATTCAGCTAGAATACTTAGAAGAGACCTGAAGAGACTTGCTGTCACTTGAACTTCAGTGAAAAACTGGCATAGAGTGAAAAAAAATATTGATATTGGGACTGAAGCCAGGTTTTAATTTTAGTTGTTCAACTTTTAACTTGAACTTATTCAAAATGCAAAAATGTTATTGACTTTGTTTAATATTCAAAGCAATCATCCATTTTTTAAATTTTGTATTTCTGTGGAGATGCCACACTTTGACACTTGAATTCTGATTGCAGAATACCAATGAGAGTGCACAGTTAATTTTGACTCTATCATTAGAGAGTTTCATTACATTGCCTGCTCTAAAACCAAACAGAGAAAAGAAAGGTAGTGTTGAGAACATACTGTGAATTGTTGAAATTTTTAAAACCAAAAAATGTCTCTTGAATTATTCAGACTTTAGAATATTTGGTTTAATTTCTTTCCTTTCCTTTTTTTCATTTTATCATGCACATATTGATATCATTTATAAGTTAAATTTCCTCTTTTTTTTTTTTTTAAATAAGTCATTTTCTGAGAAAAACCTGAAATAATAATCTGAACCATAATGACTGATTTTTATGTATGTTATTATAATAAAGCAAAGACAGTCACATTGTAGCAAGATTTTTGTGAGCACTGGTGTTAAAAAGGCTCTAATTTAGAAAATAAAACAATTTCTAAACCAATTTGCAGCTTAATAATAATATGAAGACTGCAGTTATGTTCACCTTCATTATTATAATTTCTCAAAGCTGATGAATACTGAATGCGAGTTATAGAGTACTTCCCCATAAGTATTTTCAACTAAATAAAATGCAATTTCTGAATAAATAAATGGATAAAATATCTGGCAGAATGGAAGATGGTTTGGTTTCTATATTTAATGGCATATCAACTCTTTGTAGGTTATTTAATGCCAAAGCCATTCTCCTAGAAGAACAGTAGTGGTACTATTTAACCCATGGCTGGGAGGATAAGGGGGTTTATACCTTTCCCAAGGGTATTTGTCCAAAAGTGAACGTAATAGCGTGACTGGAGTACGAACTTGCTTACTATGATTCCGCAGTCCATCGCTTTAACCATTACACTACGAGGACACCCCCACAGAATGGAAGAGAAATCACAAAGGAAAAACTAATTTTGTGAAGTGTCTTAATATTCATTATGATGTTTCACTCAGAATGAACTTCAACATATATTGATTTAGAAATTTAATTCTAGGAAAAATACAGGAGAATGTTACAACACAATAATAGTTTTCAAATCTTTTATTTTGTAATGTTAAGAATTATCATGACATAATAATATTCATTTTATCTTGTGTTTTTGCCATTTTAATTTAATAATCTTTTATTATACAAGTTGTATGAGAAACTAATTCACATTTCAATGTCTTACATGAAACATTGAGAATTTTGAATTTTTGACTCGTTTATCTTCCAGTTTAATTTTAGCTGCCTTTTATCATAAGTCTCAGATTGTCACAACAATTACTTGGCATTAGAATTGATTAGACATTTTAAAAAAGCCTTTGATGAGGTTCAAATTCACTCGTTTTATTTTTAGTAGCACTTCTTAATGCAACAGCTACCTTGCCAATTAGGCTACAAGGATCATTGGCTCTAGTTATTGAAATCTAAGCATATTTCTATTCATTTTCCCAGAATGCCTGATACTGAGACATTTTTATTTATATAGAATTGTAGTATTAGTAATAATATCATTTTCATCATCTGTTATTCTAATATTTTCTCTCTTCTCACAAATATAAAAAAAGAGTGATGGCGATACTGTTCAAGCTTATATATATATATATATATATATATATATATATATATATATATATATATATGCATCTGTTGGTTGGCTGGTTGTTTGGATTTCATGGCATATCACCCTTTGTAGATTATTTAATGCCAAATCCATTTTTATACGAATAATCAGTTTTATTTCAACAATTCAGTTTAGCATGGTCACAGAGTTCAATTGTCAAAAGCATTTCTATTTCAAGCTATTCAGTTTAGTCAAACAGTTCTAATTCAAACAATTCAGTTTTGTGTAAGTACAGTTTCAATGTCAAAAACAGTTCAATATCAAACAATTCCGTTAAGTATAAGTACACAGTTTAAATATCAAAACAGTTCTATTTCAAGTAATTTAGTTTAGCATAAGTAGTTCTATTTAAACCATAGATAGGGCCCTATCAGGTGCTATCACTCCGGGCCAGAGTGGAACTGAGAGCGATGGCAATGAAAGGGTGCTCCACATTCTCCAAAGTTCCAGCATTACTGGAACCTTACTATCAGACTGTTCAGTGTCATATATCAGGACACTTGTTGGCGGGGGGTATGCATCTGTATATATATATATATATATATATATATATATATGTACATATACATACATATAAATATATATATATATATATATGTATATATATGTAAAGACCAATGTCTCTCTCTCTCTCCATATATATATATGTGTGTGTGTAGACATTGTCCCCCTGAGGCAAGGTGGGTGGACAGAGAGGCCTAATCTATTCAGTCAACTGGTTATGTCAAACTATCACCTATATGATTGTTCCAAATGTATTCATCACATTGTTCTTGTGGCATATATTGGAGTTTGAACTCACATATTTTAATGTCACAGTCCAACACTTTAGCCATGACACAATGAATATTTCCCTATAAATATACATACACATATACAGAAACACACACACACACACACACACACACACACACACACACACACACACACACACACACACACACACACATATATATATATATACCAATACATCTCTGCATACAAGTATATATATATATATATATATATATATATATATATATATATATATATAATGAAAATAATTCCTATATGGCCAAGAGTGAGTCCACCTAGGTTTTACCAAATGGCTCTTCAGGATTGCTCTGGCCTAGAGCAATCCTGAAGACCCATTTGGTGAAACCTTGGTAGACTCACTCTTGGCCATATAGGAATCGTTTTCATATAAGCCCTATCTTATGTACTGAGCAACTTTGGTATGTTTTAGCTTAAGTAATTCTGTTCATATTTTTTCTTTTGATTAGACATATGTGCTGCTTGATTATTTTCAAGTTGCATGTGTGTTTTCCATCTTTCTTTTTTTTACAAAATCTTTTCCCCTGATATCAGTTTGTAGAATTTGCGAATTGTACTATCTGTTTTTTTTTCACACCAATAGAATTATAGATTATATATATATATATACCCACCCACACACACACACACATATATATATATATATATATATATATATATATATACATACACAAAGAACAAATAAAGTTTTTAGATGCAAACAATGAAGTGCTCCTCATATGATCATTGATCAAAACATTCGACAATGAAATACATCGTATGAATATTTTATTTTTCTTTATCATTCATCATCTGTTGGATTTATCTTCCAAACTCTTTAACATATAATATATCTATATGCAAATGAATATATATACATTTACATACAAAAATATCCCCCATATATATATATATATATATATACACATACACATACATATATATAGTTATCTTCAATAACATGCACCTGCTAAAGCACTGTTTTTTAATAATCCCCACCTAAATCAGCTAAAGAGACTTTCATAGAATTCAGTTATTTAAAGCTATAAAAATGAGATTACTCTTAAGACATTTTTTTCAAAATTATAAAGACACATTTTTAAAAATATTTTATTGTTACCGGCCATTCCTCCTTAATCTTTTTGTAAATTTGATTGCCTCAATGAAGGTGCAGGTACATAAATGATTTTTATGTATTTTAAAGATAATTCCATGGAAAATTAGATTTTATTCACTTTCTTTATAATGGTTTGTCTATTTTGTTTTGGTAAATTTCTTATTTTTGAAGTTCATAAAATGGTAAAATAAGATACAATGTTGATCTTCTTGGCATTTTTCAAAAAAAATTATTTGTTTTTGTAGTTTCTTGTTCTAAGTATATGGTTGATAAAAGAGAAAAAATTTCAGGTGAAATGTTTTTTAGAGGTCTGAAATTTACAATCATAGATTAAACTCTTCTACTCACTGCATATAACTGGTATTTTGTTAATTAATCTAAAAATACTGAATGAACAAATAAGACTGATTAGATAAAAAAAGGATTTTATCTCAATAATACTGTTTTTTGTCTTTCTTCTTTGCAAAGTGTTTTTTATTGGACCATAATTTTCCTATGGAGGCTCGCTAGTGAACTAGTAGAAACAGCATCACATGGAAGTTAACCCTTTTTGAGAACTTATTGACATAAAAAAACAGATCTTTTGATCATCTATGCTTTACAAGAAAGGGCACATTGATTTTTGTACTAGCATATATATATATATATATATATATATATATATGTCCAGGGAAAGGAGTAGCGCCCTCCCCTACGCCTTGGTGTAGTAGCTATCGAAAAAGGGAGGCTTCTGGTCGCCTTCGACTATGCCCGCCAACTTTACAACTATATATGTGTGTGTGTGTATTTACCAATCCCTCTTCACATGCAGGATATGATATAAGGCCAATTTTTTAAAGTAAAGTTTAATAGGTTTGAATTCAAATTTTCCTCCTAGACAGGTAGCTACACCTAGGTTAAAAAGGCAATTTGCTCCACTATTTACACATAGCTGGAGGGAAAATAGCTGGATTGATACCTTTTCCAAGAGAAATGCAAACAGCATATATATATATATATATATATATATATATATATATATATATATGTGTGTGTGTGTGTGTGTGTGTGTCTGTGTAATTCATTATTTATTTATTTATTTATTTTACAACAGTATTGTCGTAAATTCATTGGTGTAGTTTAATGGACAAGCATCTAAATGTTTTGAGCACAACAGTTTTTGTTGGGTGGACCAATCACGGATTAGTGAATGAGACGGCGGATGGTGAGGTACTACGGGACAGAGAAAAATAATCCAACTAAAACAAGTGAACATAAGGCAGGGAATCCTTCCGCTCACACCTGTTACTTACCTGTCCTTGCTAAGCGAGTTGACTATGACAACAGCGCCCTCTAACGAATTGGTCAGCCATCACACCTGTTCGTTTCAACTACCTGTTTTTTTTTAAAGACAGGTAATTTTTTTTTGTTTACCTGTTTAATTGCAGGTCCAAATTTGAAGATTAGCACTAGAAAGCGGTAATGATACGGATAAAGTTTGCGTGGGGCCATTTTATGGCATCCCTATTCGTCTTTTTTGCATGTAAGTATAAAACGAAAAACTCGACTCATTTCTGAAGTGATTTCTGAAACAGGTGCGTCATTAATTTGTTTTCGTTTTTATCAGGAAATGTTTGTTTTGTTTTTTTTTTTAGCAATTTCTAATTAATTTAAGATTCCTAATATTTTAAAATATTTCTCTTCTCTTTTCTTTTCTTCTTTTTATTAATTATTATTTTTAATTTGAAAAAGTTAATTTAAAATTATTTAGTGATAAAATGGATTGTTATTCTTAAGAGTCCCGCCTAGTTTTTAAGTTCCGGTCATGTCTCGTTTTAAGTGATTTTTCTTGTCTTTTTATAAATTTCTAATTATTACGATTAAAAAAACCTCAACAAAAACATACCCTACCTACCAATAAAACTAACTGTTATTGATTTAAACTTAAAAATATTCAAAAGTTAAAGGTATGTTTTAACCTAAATAAATGGTGTTTGTTACAGTCAACTCCCCACTCCTAGAACCTAAGTTAAATTTCGTTCAGTTATGTCACTAAGCAAATTATAAGGGCATCCAGTAAAAGGGAAGTCTGTAAAAAATGACAATCTACAGGCTTAGCTTGTTAACCATTACACCACAAAGACGTCCAATTTATTAAACAGAAAATCATGGGAAAAATGTTTATGACATATTCTTTCGTTATATATGATAAAAATGTTTGAAAACTACCGCTAAGGAAATTGTTTTAACTAAAAGCCCTTCACACACACACACACACACACACACATATATATATATATATATATATATATATATATATATATATATAATTTTAGTCTTTTAAGGATTTTACATTAAGAGAAACTTGTTTCAATTTTTAATTAACTTTTATTTCGCAACTTTTAGAATAATTTAAGCAAACACCAAATAAGTAGGACATTTTTTTTTTTTTTTTTTTTCAAACTAAAAATTTGTAAAAATGTTTCTAAAGTCTCATTTTGTTTTTAAAATAAAGGTCTGGAGACAAAGCATAAGTAAAAGAAATTAGATTCAGATAATAAAATCTATGCTTACTAAAAATGATAATGTTAAATCCAAACCACTGAGCCCAGAATTGATTTTCAAAAGGACAGATTTTCATTATACACCGCATGACTCTTAGATATTTATTTATTCGTTTATTTTATTTAAAATATATATTTTCTTTAACACAAAAGCGCAAAATGTACTTGTTTAGAATTTGTATCCGTTCAGGAATGCAAGGAAAGGTACGCAACAAAGTTTGACCTCATACATTGTGTACAATATGGAAAGTTATTTTTGGATTAAAATGTAAAAAAAAAAAAAAAAAAATAGAAACCAGAATCAAAACAAAGAAAAATCTCCAAAATAAGGCCAACTTTAAAAAACAGTTGAGTTTTTTTTAAGTTAAGACAATTTCATGAAGTCAAATGAATTTTCAGTATTTTTTGAATTTTCTTTTATTTTAAGGGTTAGTGTTATGGTTGGGTTTGGATCTGTTAAATTTAAGCCACTCTTCTTTCATTTTACAGAGATATGAATTTGATTCTTCCTAAATGGTTATCCTTTATTTCAAGTCATAACCTTTAGTGATGGTTGTAGTGTGACAGTCTGGTTAGTTGTGACAAAAAAAGCAACTAAAATTAGGATGAAAGAAATGCTAATTAAAAAATTAATAGATTGGCAAAGACTTATCAGTTGAAAGTCAGATTTGTCTGACATTGAAAGAGAATTTGAGAATCATCTTTTTTTTTTTAAATCTAGTGTTTGGGTTTGATTTTGTATTTGTAAATATACTGGTTCGAGGATTCGTTCAAAACAGCACACAGTATTCTTTGGTTGTTCCCATCCAGTTTTTTCTCTAAATGTTTCATTCAAATCCGTTTAGTACTGCCATGAGAAGAATTCTCGTTTTATTTTATCAGAGATAAAGCTTTTCAAATGATTGATAACTTGTCAGTAGCAATCCATGCCTTTTCTATGTGTATCTTAACACTTTTAGTTGATGAGATATTGCTACCGAGGTATTTGAACTGTTCTACTAATTTCAGTGGCTTACAATTTAATGTGTAGATGGTTTCATCTTTTTTAAAACACAAACTCTGTTTTATCTGAGTTCACATAGAGACCAATGCTTTTTGCTGCCTGCTCCTGGCTATGCAGCAAGACTATAGCTTATGCAGGTTTATTTATGAGAAGTGTTGGATCATTTGCATCGTCTGCTTCTGTAACAGTCTCTATGGGATATCATCTGCTTCTTGCTTCTTTAGTGTGAACCAATATTCTTTCATTAGATTTATCGATGTTTGTAGAACATAATCTAGGCAGATTATTAATAGATATGGCACTTATGTTGGGAGATGCCAGCAGCAAAGCTGCAATTGTTCTGCCACTTGCTTTCCATCTCACAAACCATCCAAGTGAAATGAACAAGACATGCTGGGTGCTGCTGGAGAAGTGAAGATGAACTTGTAACGTTCTTCTGTGAACTACTATACATGGACACACGAGTGTTGACTGACCTATAAAAACTTAATTACATTAACTTTCTGTTGATAGGGTTGATTCCCTTGATTTTCTCTTGCTCTGATAGCAAGAGAAAATCAAGGGAATCCCTGCTATCAGCATGACTTGAAGATAATATATACTGAGTTTGATTCATGAAACTTTTGGACTAAAGAAGTGCTAAGAGAAAAAGCTAAATAGGAACAACTATGCCAGGATGCTGCATGCTGTTTTTAACAAATTCTGGAAGCAGCACTTTACAAAGTAGCAGTTGTATGGCCACTTATCTCCCATCTTGCAAACCATACGAGTAAGACATGCTGGAGAAGTAAGGATAAACTCGTAAGCAACTTTTTCTGATCGACTCCTACACATGGACACTCCAGTAGTGGCCAACCTGCAAAATCTTACATTCATCTACTCTATGTGGACACTGGATGCCGTCTAGCAGACTTATAAAGTAGGGGCAGATGGCAAGAGAGAAAGTCAAACCGATCTATCAGCATGCTTTGATGTTGGTAACTAAAAATAAAATTGTAATACACTATGAAGGATGATTCTGATAAACACACTTGAGTGCGCAGCTGAGAGACATTTATAGAATTTAACTGAAGACCTATGCACAATTAAATGACTGATACAATAAACTGATGATGTCTACATTTTATCTAAATGTATCAGGGCTAATTTGAAGAAAAACAAACAAACAAACAAACAATCTCTCAACAGTTTTAAAATAAATTTTGGCAAAACACAGAATTGTGAAAGTGCAGTACCTTTCCTACATATCCAATGCCCTAGCGCTGTATGACATTTTCTTGGTTCCTTAACTGAAAATTCATCACAAGGGTTCAATTTGAGGACTTGAAGGACATTAAAAGAAATATAACTGCACAACTTTAGACCCTATCAAACCAGGGGCTTCAACCAATTGAAAATTCATTTGAATAAGCATATTGAATGTTAAAGAGGCTGTTTTAAAGAAAATGAATGTTCTCTTGATTATTTATCTGTCTTGATAAGTCCTGATAGTTTTTGAACACATCTCATGAGTATATTATTTATCTCTGTTTTTTTCCATTTCAGCCATTATACTCATCAGCCTTCTTCAGGTGTCAGTTGTATTTTGTAACTTTTATCTCTTGGAATAATAAGATGAGGCTATTTTGTAACTTTTATCTCTTGGAATAATAAGATGAGGCTATTTTGAAAATTTAAACTTTCTATCTTAGGATTTGAGATTAGTGTCAGAATGTTTTTTTTGATAGATGAATCGATTTGTATTTGAACAGTGGAATAAGATCGATCTGCTCCTATATATTAGATAAATGGTCAGGTTATTGATACAAACCTCACATACATGCTATTCAGTTAAAAATTGGATTGGAAATTGCTTTATTTTCTATGAGCATTTTAAGCATATTGATCTAAAGAAATCTTGTTATGTGCTGTTTTTGCTGAGTTGCAGTAACAAACATTCTATTAATATGTAGATGATCTTTACGTTGATGAGGCATAAAATATACTGAATAAATCCTCTATTAATGGATGAAATTCCTTAAAAATAGTATCCTAGGTATGACGCTAAACTGGGTCTGTTGGTGAGGCTTGAGATCAGGGGAGTGTGGGGTACTCCTTCATTGCCATTACTTCCAGGTCCACTTTGACCTGGTGTGCTAGTTGGTTGGGGGTGTAGAATTCACTGACTGCACCTCTGCAGAAGGGTAAGACCCCCACTCCAATTAATGTTCTGGATATGACACTAAATGATCTGATGGTGGGGTTCCAGTAATGCTGGAACTTTGGGGAATGCGGTGTACTTCTTCATTGCTATCGTTCCCAGGTCCACTCTGGCCTGGAGTGGTAGCACTTGATAAGAGTCCTATCTAGGGGTCAAAGAAAACTAAACTATGTACTTATACTAAACTGAATTGTTTGAAATAGAACTGTTTTGAAATTATCTATGTGTGGACAAAACTATATTTATACTAAACTGAATTGTTTGAATTAGAACTATTTTATTAAACTGAATAGTTTAAAATAGAAATATTTTTGACAATTAAACTGTATGCTTACATTTAAACTGCATACTTATGCTAAACTGAATTGTTTGAAATAGAACTGATTATTTGCATAAAAATGGATTTGGCATTAAATAAACTACAAAGGTTGATATGCTATAAAACCCAACCAACCAACCTGGTGTGCTAGAACCTGCTAGGGTCCCATCTCTAAATAGATCTGTTTTATTGAAATACTTGATACCATATAACTGTAAAATTGTATTAAAAATAGTTGCTTGAAGCTATTATTGTTTACTAAGGATTATTATTAGTTATTTGGAACCATATAATTGTGGACAAAGAAATGATTATCATTCAATAGAATTATCAGTGTTAAGAATATTTGATACCATTCCACTGTTAGCAAATTATTTGTATTAGATAGGCATACTTGATATCATATAACTATGCAATTTTAAAAAATGCTATGGAACATTGAAAACAGTTATAAGTCAAACATGTACAAATGAATCAAATTTTGGTATTAAATAACCCATAACAAGTTGATAGCCATTAAATAAAAAACCCAAGCCTATTGATGGTCTGTTTATTATGACTGTTTCATTCCAGTGTCATCTTAGTAATCCGCCACTCATTTGCACGCCCTAGACTATGACTTTCGTCGTATAACGTGTTGGGTGATTTTTTTTTTCTAAATTTTATTTTTTAAGTGAAAATTGTTGGGCTAAAAAATGCACTTTGTATTTAAGGAAATATGGTAAATAGCTCTTGAGATCATGACTGAATGTTAATGATAATTTCAAAGATCAGGATGTTAGTCGAATGGAATTTAAGAGCAGCTATAATAATCTTTTATAAACAAAGTTTATTGGTGTCGAATATTATCATGAAAGTGGGGTGGGGGGTAGTTATGAAATCTGAACAATTTCTTTATTGTTATTACACCAAGTACAACCCCCCCCCAAAAAAAACATTGGGAGAAAAAGTAAGGAAATAAGAAAAATAAAGGAAAAAAAAGGGGGAGAGATAGTGAGCCAAAGAATTAATGAAAAAAGAGAGGAAAAAATGAAATGAGCAAAAGAGTGAGAGAAAAAAGAAGGAAGAGAAAGTGAGAAAAAAGAAGAAGAAATAAAAAAAAAAAAGAGTGTACAAAGAGATAAAGAGAGGAAACGAAGAAAAGAAAAAAGATAATGAAAGAGAAGGAAAAGAGAAGATGGAGGAAAGATGAAGAGAGAAAGAAATGAAAGAAGAAAAAGGATGGATGTAAAAAAGCAAAAAAAAACAAAGATGACAGAAATGATAAAAGAAAAAAATACGCAAATCTAATAATTCATTTTTGTGCTCTTTGAATATTTTGCCAAAAATAAAAATCATATTAGGGAAAATCTAAGTAGAAAGGAAATAGAAAAGATTTTCTTTATGACTTTCTTTCTGTTTCATCCTCATATTTTCGGCTTTTTTCTTCCGCTCGTCTATAAAAATGGTTACTGCTTTTGGGCACTAACACAAGACAGACAGACCATATCACAATTCATTTCTTTTATCATCAAAGGACTCAGCAAATAGCCATATCTTTCGAGGTAAGGTCTTTTCTACCATTTGTAATGGTTTTGCATGTGAGGTTTCTTCCTTCTTTCTTTGTTCTCATACGAAAGATACCTCTAAGCTCAAAAGATGCACCTATAAATATTGGGGTATCTGTGACTTTGTTTTAAATGGAAAACATAATACTAGGGTGAGTCAAAAGTTTTGCAATATTTTCGTAACATGAGGCCCAATTTGGTGGCTCCGGATGCTTTTGCCGAGCTCTCAGAATACTAATTGCTGGATTTGCCTCTATGTCTTGGAGCACTGTGTTGGAATCCATGGTTTTAAGCCTACCTTACCTTCTTTGATTGTCGAGTTTCTTGCAATCCAAGCAAAATTTCTTGAACCATTTGGTTACTGAACTGTGATCAACTTGTGATACTGGCAAAAGAAAGACACAGGGAACAAAAAAAGGTTGACAGAAAAACGTATATTCAAGTAACAAAAACAAGATACAAGTAAACCTGGTTAAACATTAGTTAGTTAATAGGAAAATGAGAATCCAGTGGGGTAGTGACTATCTGTCCACTACATAAGTGGTATCACACGTGACTGTGGTTGACTTCCCTGACGTTCCATTGACGTGTAATTATGGAGGAGGGCGAGTCCATTATGTAGGGAGTACAACACAACTGTAACTTCACCTTTTGTGCTACAAATGTTTTTCATTGCTTTTGCAGAGTTATGGGCCAGTTTGAACTATTAAAACATTAATTTCCGAATTAGACTATGTTGCACATTCATTTATGCAGTCTTTGAATCACACAGGAAGTGAAGCAATGCACAATCTGTCAGTGCACCATCTACCATGATACAATGAATCTCTGTAGGTACCTAGTCTGGCTGGAACTGCTTTCTCTACGTGATATACAAGCCGCAAACTAGAATGTAGCAATATGTTTGACTCGCCTTAATAGTTTTATGGGAAAATGAAAAACTGTAATCCTTGATTTTATTTAATTTTTTTAAATTTTTTAAAAAATTTCTCCAATTAGGTGATGTTGAACAACAGAGGAGTTGAATACTAAAATTCATTTTTAAAAACACACTTCCTTTTATTTATCTAATTGCATAGTACCTATAAAGAATCATGGGATTACATCTTGATGGATTTGTAGTCCTGCTTGGATTAGTGTAGTATCTGTGCTCTGTCTAGGATCAAAGTGTCGTTCATCAGTAGAAATTCCAAAAGTAGTATCTGTGTACTCTTAGTTTAGTCTTGTCATAGGGGTAGCATGAATGTTGTCGTGAATTTGGTATATAAGTTTATAATTAAATGTTGCTCAATATTGTAGTAGAGGAGTTTTCTAGGAGCTGTGATAAAAAGGTTTATGTTCAAAAGAATTATAGATAAACTGAACAATAAGCAAAATGAACAACAGGAGTTTGAGCTGTATGATTTTGGGCAATGATTAATAGTTTACCAAATATATGTTGTATTAGTATTAATCTTTTGTATATATACTGTGAGTATAAATGTTTTAGTATTCTTTTTAAAATGTTCACTTTCTTGTCTGTCCTGAAATTCCTTTGAAAATAAAACTTATTTACCACAATATGGGGACTACTTTTGATTCGTTTATCTTCTGGCAACTGCTGGGCTGCTACTGTAGTACTGAGAATTTGGGGCTTTTTATACAGACAAGGTTTTTGGCAGTAAAATTGGGAAATGTTCTTTCTGGAAACCATGGCACATATAGGTCTTTTTCTATTTAGAGATTTGATAGCACAGGTTAAGCGACTCTTAGAGTTTATTTGTTTTATTTCAATTTCTTATGTGTTATCTAATGCCAAAATCTGATTAATTTTGATAAGACACGGAATACTTCGACATTGTTGCAGGAGTACTACAAGGAGACACGCTAGCCCCATACCTCTTTATCATCTGTCTAGACTACGTGCTTAGAACTTCGATCGACAAAATCAGAGAAAATGGCTTTGAGCTGACTAAGAAAAGAAGCAAAAGGTACCCCGCAAAAACAATCACAGACGCCGACTACGCTGATGACTTGGCGTTACTAGCGAATACACCTAATCAAGCAGAGACATTACTGCATAGTTTGGAACGAGCTGCAGCAGGCATTGGCCTCCATATCAATGTGCACAAAACTGAATATATGTGTTACAACCAAACGGGCAACATTACCACACTAGACGGAGCCTCTCTGAGGCTATTGGACAAATTCACCTACCTAGGAAGTAGCATCTCATCTACCGAAAACGACATCGACACACGACTGACGAAAGCATGGTCAGCTATAGATAGGCTCTCAGTCATATGGAAATCAGACCTGACCGATGAAATGAAGCGCAGTTTCTTCCAGGCAGTGGTTGTATCGATACTGCTATATGGATGCACTACATGGACGCTAACTAAACGGCTGGAGAAGAAACTGTACGGCAATTACACAAGAATGTTGAGAGCAATATTGGACAAGTCCTGGCGACAACACCCAATGAGATGCCACCTGTACGGTCACTTGCCTCCCATCACGAAAACTATACAGGTTAGACGAGCCAGACACGCCGGACACTGCTGGAGAAGCAAGGATGAGCTCGTAAGTGACGTACTCCTATGGACCCCCACATATGGCCAAGCAAAAGCAGGACGACCAGCCCGAACTTATATACAGCAGCTATGTGAGGACATGGGATGTAATCCAGAAGACCTGCCGGAGGCGATGAATGATAGGGAGAAGTGGCGAGAGATGGTCAAGGATATCCGTGATAGCGGCACGACATGATGATGATTGATTGTTATGACTTTATATTTTTAATGGTCATTGCAGTTTTTTAAAAAATGAGACTTTTTCTATTATCATTCGTTTGCACTAAGACTCATGATAATGATAATTAGATTAATCGTATCATTTTGATTAACTAAAATTCTTTTCATGCAATTGCACTTAGTTTTATTCAACTTTCCTATCTAATAATTTATGCAAATATGGTTTCAAGTTACTCCTACTTATAATAATCCTTAGTAAGCAATTATAATTTCAAGTAACTATTTTTAATACAAACAATTTATTATTATGTGGTATCAGCTATTCCTATCAAATCAAATAATTTGTGGGGGTGTCCTTGTGGTGTAATGGTTAAAGCGATGGACTGCGGAATCATAGAATGCGAGTTCGTACTCCAGTCGCGCTATTACATTCACTTTCGGGCAAATACCCTTGGGAAAGGTATGAACCCCCTTATCCTCCCAGCTATGGGTTAAATAGTACCACTACTGTTCTTCTAGGAGAATAGTTTTGGCATTAAATAACCTATAAAGGTTGATATGCTATTAAACAAAGAAACCAAACCAAATAATTTGTATAGTTGTTTGGTTTCAAGTATTCCTATCTAATACAAATAATTTACATATATTGTTATATGGTTTCAAGTATTCCTATCTAATACAAATAATTTACATATATAGTTATATGGTTTCGAGTATTCCTATCTAATACAAATAATTTACACATAGTAATAATTGAAACCATATAACTATCTAATACTAAAGATCATAGTTTTAACAAATTATTTCTATTTAATGATAATCATTTGTTTGTTATGTGGTTTCTTGTAATTAATAATAATAATAATAATAATAATTAGTAAACAATTAGAGCTTTGAGTAACTATTCTTAATACAAGCAAGTCATAGTTAAATAGAATCAAATATTCTTATCTAATATGATTTGCACACAGTTATATGATTTCAATTATTCCTATTACCAATTAATTAATGCTTCTGTTAATTTTTTTTTCTAATACATTTATTCTCACTAAAAATCAAAAATCACCTATAAAAAAAATTGTTACTGTTATGCTTATTTGTTGGTGGCACTGTGTGTGTGTGTGTGTATATATATATATATATATATATATATATATATATATATATGGTTTATGTGTTAATGAAATTCTGAGAGAGAAAGCCAGTCTTTGTTGTTTGCTTCTGCACCGCTGGCTTTTCTCTCAACATTTAAAGAATGGAATACATTTAGAATTTATAACTCAAATTTTTTTTTCTTTAAGTAGTGTTGCCAGTTTTCATCTTTTGAATTGCTTTACAAATCAAGAACTGTCTAACTATAGCAATCAACAAATTGCCTGGAAGGAACAAAAAGTATTTTTTCTTTGTATATATTTCTCTCTCTCTCTCTTTCTTTTTTAAAAAAAAATTTTTAATAATTTTATTTCTCCAGAATAAATTGGATAATTTTTCTTTCACCAAAGCCGTTCTTTGCTGTCAGCTCTTGTAGATTGTAATAATTGTATAGAATATTTTGAATTGCTGTTAATTGATGAAATTCTTACCCTCTTAATAATCATGCCTTGAACTCCTCCTCCTCCTCCTAAAAAAATAGTAAAAAAAGACTTTAAAATGTTTATCATATTTGATATTCAAGATAGTTTGCAGCAGTTCTAAACCAAAAATTTTAAGATATTAAGATAACACCATCTATCTCTATCTCTGTGTGTGTGTGTATATATATATATATATATATATATATATATATATATATGAAATGTAAAAGCTGCCAGTTTGCTTTTCATGCTGTCCATCGAAGACCCCAAGTCATAAGCCAATTATGAATCACCATGTTTGGTTTTTAGAGCAAAATGAACAAGACTAGCAGAGGTACCTGGTGCTGCCTGGGTAGCAAATATGAACCTTTTTTGATATTCTTGTTTCACATCATCAACTTTTTATGTAGTTCTGATTGTATATAATTACTAGTTGGAAGTACCTGTTGATATAACAAAGTCAAAACTCGGATTACAACTGGTTATAATGACTGTAAAATTATGTTCTCATTCATGATATGTAATATATCCCTCATTACAGGGAATTACTGAATTTATATCGCCCTAGAAAGTGCTAGAATTTTCATGAAAAATCCTTGGTTGTCAACATCCTGATGACATCTTTAAACAATCTATTTTTGATAAATATTAAACATTATTTAAGAACAAGATCTATTTTACAGTTAAACTTTGTAGTTCTTGGGCCAAAAAATTTTGTATTTCATTAGAAATAATAAAATCCTATTAACTTTCATTGAGAAAAACCCCCCAACTTTTTATAAAAATTTTTACTTATTTATTGACAATACTGTAAAAGTTATGAACTGGTGTTTGGTTTGGTTTCTTTGTTTAATGGCATTTCAACCTTCATGGGTTATTCAATGCCAAAGCCATGGTTGTAGAAGAACCATAGTGGTGTTATTGAACTCATAGCTGCTGTGAAAGGGGGATAAGGGTATTAGTTCCAAAGTTTATGTGACTGGAATTTGAATTTGCTTGCTATGATGTTGCAGTCCAGCATGTTAATGATGTTGCCATGGTGATTCCCCAAACTGATGTTAGAATACTAGAAATGATTGTAAAGTTTCAAATACAAACTAGTAAATGAAATGTGATTTTTATTCAATGAAATGTAATGAGAGAATTCGGCTGTTGTTGTACAGAGCAGTTAAAAGGTTAATTTTGGCATCCTCTGTTTTTAATTATTGTTTTTGTGTTTTTAGTGTACTGTGGAAAAACCCAAGCACTGAATTGCTTTGTATGTAACTCTACACTGGATCAAAATTGCAATGAAAAGTTTGAAATGACACCAATGAACCCAATTAAAATGGAACCCTGCAATGTGTATGGTGCAAGGTACTGCATCAAGGTCTATGGAATGTGGGGAGGTAAGTATTTTTATTTTTAACTTGATATTAAATCAGAGAGAGAAAAATTACCCGTTTGTGGGGTTTAGAATAGGCTGTATCTCCTGCTAATGGGTAAAATGACCCTAAAATGGCATATTCTGAGTATGACTTTTAAATGCATCTGATGGTGGTTCTAGAACATTGTGGCGGTGTGTGTGTGTGTGTGTGTGTGGGGGGGGGTAGAGCACTTCTTTATTGTCATTACTCCGAGATCTAATCTAACCTTGAGTGGCAGTAGCTGTTAGGAACCCATCTTTTTGTTTAAAAGTTATTTATATTTGCTAGGAATACTTGATGCCATATAACTTTAAATTATCTATATTTAGAATAGTTACTTCCCTTTTTCCTTAAAAAAACTCTTTTTCTGTAAAAAAGTTTTTTCTTTGCTTTATATAGAGTAGACAAAAGAAACTTTTGGCTTAGTTTTGGCATTAAGCAAACCATAGATTATTTGTTTCTTTTCTTGCTCACTCATATTGGGCTGTTTTTTTTTTTTTTTTTTTTTTTTTTTTTTTTTAAAGGACTTGAATAATAGAGCTAATAATGAAAATTTAGATTTATCATTTTTTTTCAAAAATTGGTCTTGTCAGACTAAAAAAAATGTAAAAATTATTCCATGTTTTGTTCCTGCACCCTAAAGTAAAGGCATGAATCCAATCCTCCCTATTCCATATTTTGCTCCTGCACCTTATATATAAAAGACCAGGAAAGAGGTACTCATTGGTTAATGTTAACCATTGTAGGAAATGGACACAACTGAGTTCAATCCTTGATGAGACTATTTGTATTTTCATATTAGCACTAGTACCCTTGGGAAAGGTATGCATCCAGTTATTCTCCCTCCAGCTATGGCTCAATAGTAGGGTGGACTAAGCTCTTTAACCTTGGTATAGCAACCAATCTAGAAGGAAAATTCTAAATTCAAACCTGTTAAACTCCACTTAAAAACTTAACCATGTGTTATGTCCTCCTTCTGTGGAGCGGTTGGGAAATAAATAAATATATATATATATATATATATATATATATATATATATAACATCAGTTTATTTGGAGAATAGCCAATGATGTTCTATTTGCTGACGTATTAGCTAAGGCAGTGACACTGAAGATCCTAGAACAAAATGTAAGCCATGCAGAAGCATTTGAAATGGCCATGCAGAACCAAAATAAAATATCAGGTATCTCAGACATAGCAAGACTTTGAACATCAATGTATCACCGACAAAAACAGTCTCAAAATGCTAAACAAATACTCTGGAACTGATCCAGATATCAAATACCTACACATCAAGCAATAGCAACGGCTGTGAAGAAGTGAAAGCAACAATAATTCCATTCTCCCAACACCTAGACCCCGGACAAGCTAAGGACATCCCCACTGTCTATGCTACCAGGCTCTGGGTCTGCCCCAGTGAGACAACAATATGCCCTGGTGGGCTGAAACACCTACAGCTCATGGGACTATCACAAGGAAGTTTAGTCTCCTCAAAAAAAGTGTTTGTGCAGTGGGAGGTTCTCCTTGATATGTCATGGTCGACCACTTGTTAAGTTCACAAAGGTAACAACTACAAAACAAGCTTTATAGATATGTAAAAAAAATATGAGTATCATACTTCTGCTAGAAAGCATGTGCAGATGTAGATATGTTATCCCCATACGTTCCCAAATCTATGAAGGTGCCACCCTCTCTTGCAATTCAGTGACATACAATGCTCTACTCCCAGATCCACAGCATCACATACTAAACCCTCTGACCCATGAATTTAAACCAGGGCTAAACAAAACCCCACAAATACCTAATCATTTTAAAACCCCTCATTATCCAACAACCAATGAAAATATAGATAAGCTTAAAAAATGGATGTTAAACCAATTTGCTGCACTGGTTTTCAACAGTTGCAGAAAATTTCCTGCTATGTCTCGTTGCCAAACTCACATGCACCCCAAGTAAGATTTAATCCTTAAGGCCTCATCTCTATCTCACTTATATTTCTACAATAATTGTCTACAAAAAAACTCTTTTGAAACAACTACACGAAAAATGTAAATATGAACATACAATGAATGTGATTCCCTAACCTCTTGGTATAATATAAGACTAGACAAATTGACATGCCATTAAAATCAGTCAATTGATCAATGGTATTAATTAGATAAAGGTAAGTTCTAAATTCAAACCAGCTGTACTCTACTTAAAAAAGAATTGACTTAGTGTCATATTCTGCCTATAACAGAGATATTGGCTTTATACATTCATGAAGCTAGATACTATAAACAGTTTTGACTAGAATTTGGACTTTACTTTCTATGCTGATGACTATGGCCACAAGTCTACACACCTGATGAAGATTTGTGCTTACAACAAGAATGTAATGTAGCTCCTTAACCATTACTCTACAGTAAAACCTTTTTATATAAGATTCTGGATTATAACTAAAATTTGACTAATAACTCATTTTTTTTTTTTTTAAATCCCCTGCTGGTTTTCTCTGAGAAAGAAAATTGTGTCAGGATGGCTGCGTTTTTTCCTTATGTTATAGTTGAATTCTTTAAAAAGGATCTGTCAAAGAACTGTTAGAAATGTTAATTCAACATCATAATTCTGACTTGGGCAATTTTTTGTAACCTTTCTGGTCTCTGATTAAATGCGCTTGTCCAGTGAAAAAAAAAAAAAAAAAAAAGTAATGTGTTGTCGTATTTGATCTGGTTAACTTGACAAATCTCTGAATTGACATTTACACACTCTCGGCATAAGTCTTGGAATCGCTTCTAAGAATTTCATTTTTGCTCCTGAGAATTCCTGTGTGGCCCTGAGGCGGTGAAGTTGGCATCGTGTGCTACGAGTTAAGCATAATTGCCTTGACATGAAAGGCGAAACCTTTGTCTGACATTAGATATGGATTTTTTTCAAAAATATTTATTTTGGTGTTTTTCTTTTCTTTTTTTTTCTTATTATGGATCGTAACATTTGATATTTTCTGTTTTGGAAATTGAAAAATTGGTCCCTTGGCAACTCAGAGAATTCCTTTCAGTTTGTTTTAGGCATTCTTTAGGTTATTTAAAAAGTTTCCTCTAGACGATTTATGAACTTGTTGGGTTCTCATCATACCATTCTATTCTGATTATCATACCATTCGATACTGATGCTTCTATGCAGGAAAAAGTAAAGGATTATCTGAGGCATTTCATACTTTTAGATATGATGTTGAGAATTTTGATGATTTTAAAAAAAAAAAAAAATGATATTCACTATTAACACTGTCCCATTGGACTGGAAATTACTTCATTCTTTAATAGGATTTTACATGTAATACTCTAATAAAATTCTCTGTATGATGTGCTGTTTTTGCTGGGTTATAGTTACACATACATACATACATATATATATATAACTGTTTTCTATGTCTCTGAAATAATCCATTTTGAAAAGATAGTCAAACTTAGAAATGAAAACTGTAATGGGTTCTTCACTTCATGTGCCTCATATAACAATATATAAAGCGCCATCCACTGCATGAATACTATTTGGTCTGATGATCACATAAGCAAGAAACTAAATAGCCATGATGTTGTGTCTAAGCTATCCTTAGATATATTTGCTGTATCACTGATATGGAGCACTCTTTATGAATATACCAAACTGTATTAACAATATATATGTATATATACACACACACACATATAGGCCCATGAAACTGAAATACTAGTCAAATTTTAATAATAAATATCAATGCTTCTTTTAAGAAATTCATATAATCTTTAGTTTGGATCCTGGGATTTTGAATGGATTTTAAAATATGTGTCAGAACTATTAAGCGAAATAGGATGAAAGAAATACTTTTGAAAAATGAATAATAATAAACAAAGTTTCATCTCAGAAATTAAAATATAACAAGATTTTTAGTTTATGCACTGGTATTTTTTTTAATGTAGTTGATACTACTAGAATAATAAAAAGCAATAGAAATTAAGATGAAAGAAAAACTAGTTAAAAATAAATAATTGACAATATTTCACGTCAGAAATTCAGATAATAATTTTTTGTTAATAAAAGTTAGTGTAACCTTAATGGATATTATAAGGTATTATTTATTGCTAAAATCTACAGTAATAAAACTCTTTAACCAAAAATATAAAGATGTAGCTGTCTAAAGTACACTCCTTATATATATATATATATATATATATATATATATATGCAATTTCTTTTTTGAGTTAAGAGTTACAGTGCTATAGAGTTTGATGATAAATAATACCTAATGATATCCATTTTTATCGAATAATCTTCTAGAAATAATCAAACCCCATTATCTTTGATTCAGAAAAAAATTACTTTTTATTAAAAAAATTAGGTGTGTACTTATTTATGGGTGATACTAAAGCTGACACATGATCACTTATTTATGGGTGATACTGTATATATAAATATCACATTTACATACCTGGTAGAGTTAAAAGATTTGCAATATTTTGGTATGTACTAGTTTGTGGTACGTAATACTATGTGACTGATACAGATCAAGCTGTGTTAGGTAGATGTTGTCATTGTTAGTTTTGTGGTAGATGGTGCACTGCCATGTTGTGCATTGTTTCTCTGTGTATGATTTAAAAACCGTACAGATGAACTTGGGCCATAGTGCTGTGGAAACAACAAAAAACCTATGCTGTGTGAAAGGTGACGGTACAGTTTATCACCAGATGGTTGAAGAAATATTGTTCAGGTTGCAAGAACTTTGACAATCAGACAAGTTCGGAATGATGGATTCTGAGGCAAATCACATAAGAAACACTTAGAGTATCAGGCAAATTCTGCATGTGACTATCTATCCAATGTGGTTTGTCTCCTTCATAAGCTTAGCAAAGGCAACCACAGCGATTGAATTGTGCCTCATGTTGCCAAAATATTGCAAATCTTTTGAATCACCCTAATATAAACACATGCAATGTTTTTCTTTTCTTTTTTTTAATTTTACAGCATATTTACTATCATAATTGTATGATATAAATGTGCATATATATATATATATCTCTTGAAAGGTTTTTTGGATATATAGATGTAAACTTCAGTGCATACATGCAAAGTAACACACAGATAAATGTGCTTGAATACCTTGAAAGGTTTTTTTTGATATTTCAGAGTATAAAAATGTGTTTGGAAATCAAAGCAGTGGCTGATGGAATCTGTTTATTTGTTGTTTTTTTTGTTATTTACTTTGAAAATGACAGAATTAGAAGTAAAAGATCTTGGTAGAATGAAAATAATACTTAACAATAGGACATTTTTAAGACTGCATTTTTTGGAGAGGAAGGCTGTCTGTCTGGGACATTTGTGTGCCAGCTGTGGGGGTTAGATTGGATCTAAACAGAACCTGATGCTGCTTTTTCAATGAGAAATACTGGAAAATAATTGTTACTCTTTTTAAGCACCCTTTGGCACTCCCATACCCCACCCCCACAAAAATGCTGATGTTGTTTAAACTTGATTTTAGGGTACTCATCCTTTGACAATCTATGTTTCAATTATATGTATGTATGTGTGTGTGTGTATATATATATATATATGTGTGTGTGTGTGTGTGTGTATATTTATGCATATGAGTTGTGTGGATATATATAGTTGATCACAAGGAAGTTTGTCTTGTTGATTGTTCAGCAAGGTGTGTGATGTATATTGTGTGTGCTCTATATGGATGTGTGTGTGATACATATGTATGCATATATTTATGCGTGTGTAGTGTGGGCATTTATATTCATACTGTTGACCATTAGGAAGTTAGTCTTGTTGACTGTTTAGCAAGGTGTGTGATATGCATGTTGTGTGTGTGTGTGTGTGTATATATATATATATATATATATATATATATATATATATATATGTGTGTGTGGGTGTGTATTATATATATATGTGTGTGTGTGTATGTATTCTGTGTTTTTGTATTATATATGTGTGTGTGTGTATATTGTATATGTGTGTATGCGTTATATATATGTGTGTGTGTGAGAATTACATATGTATGCGTGTGTGTGTGTGTACTATACAGTGTAGTAAAAATACCTTGCATATTTTAAACTGTCACCTGTGTGATTTTTTTTTTGTTTAATGGCATATCCATATTTGTGGATTATTTATTGCTAAATCCATCCTTTTAGAAAGACAGCAGTGATACTATTTAACCCACTGTTGAAGGGGAAGAGGGAGTTCATGCCTTTCTCGAGGTTATTAGTCCAAAAATTTAAACTGCAATTTAAACTCATTTATTATGATGTTACAGTTCAGCAAGTTAGCCCACTGTGCCACACGGAGCACTATCACTCCCACTGTGCCACACGGACCACTACCACTCCCACTGTAAATATATTTGTGTATAGAAAGTTTGTGTGTGTGTGTGTGCATATATATATTATTCATTCCAGACCAATTAAAATCCCCTGATTTTTAATGCATTTCTTTATTAAAATAATTAACAATATATTTATATTGTACATATTATACAGATGCAGTTTAGTGGCATAACTAGGACACTCTTTTTTAGGGGAGGATTACCTAGTGTCATAACCAGGACATTCTTTTTTAAGGGAGGATTACCTAGTGTCATAGCCAGGACATTCTTTTTTAGGGGAGGATTACCTAGTGTCATAGCCAGGACATTCTTTTTTAGGGGAGGATTACCTAGTGTCATACCCAGGACACTTTTTTTTAGGGGACAGTTACCCCTCTATTAAAATATAGTCAGGATATTCTAAGACCCACCAACAGGGGGGGGTTCTAATGAATAGTGGGAAGTACTCTATGATCATTACACTTAGTTATCCCTCCTGAGAATGCAAACTCATCTTATTATTAAGTTGCGAATTGGATTGGAAATTAGTGATGTAGTTTTTATCCCTTGAATATTTGGTGCCAGTGATGTTTGGCCTAAGCCTTATATTTTGAATAAGAAACCGACTGAAATTTAATAAATGTTATTAAAAAACTATTTGTGTTGAATGGAACGTCCCATGAGAGAAAAGCCATTGTCGACCATTTTGTTTTTTTGTTTTTTTTTTCTGTTTAGATTTTTGCTGTTGTTCTCAATTTTCATTCTTTTTTTGTGAATTATTTTTCTGATGACCTTTTCCTCGGCCTCTTCAATTGGTTGCTGAAAAAAAAAAGTGTCTTTTGTGAGAACAATGGCACATCCTTACTCGGAGTCCATCAGTGGGAATTTGTAAGCACCAAAACAAGAAAAGAATAAACTTGGATTTAAAACAAACAAACAAACAAAAAAATTATCTTGACATTATACATGTACACAAATACATACATGTATGTGTGTGTGTATGTATTTCTATATATACATATGTTTGTATTTGATATGAAGATCATTTTTTATCATAGCTGATGTTACCTTGTCAGTGGGGCTTAGAATATATTGAATTTTTCCCCAAAAGATGGATAAGGCACTACTAAAATGGGGTATCCTGTCTTATGATATTAAATTGCATCTGGAATTTAGGTCCCAGTTCTGGAGCTCCAAGGAGTGCGGAGTTCCCGTCATTGTTTCTCTGCCAAGTTAGCTCTTATTCGTGGTCCTGTTTTTGTGAGGGTCCTGTTTATGGAGCAAATAGATCTGTTTGAAAATCATGAGTATTCGAAAGGAATGCTTGAAACTATATAACAGTTTGGTTGGACTGTGACATCATAGTGAGTGAATTCAAACTCCAGTCACATTATTATATTCTCTTTTAGACTAATACTCTAGGAAAATGAATGAACCCTTCTATCCCCCTCCGACCTATTGGTTGAATAGTACTGTTCTATAAGGATGGCTTTGGCATTAAATAACCCACAAAGATTTATATGCCATTAAACAATGAAGCCATGAACCAATCATGTAATGACTTTCACTTACCTTAAGCAAAAAAAAAAAAAATGAACTGCTTCATGTCTTTCATGTAAACGGCCATTTGTAATGTAAGAAGAGCACATGTGTAGTTTCTTCTGTTATAATCACATATAAATATACATGAGTCATTGTATATATCAGAACTTGTTCAAAGTGACACTAAAATTGAGTTGGCTGATAACTTAATATTACCACACCAGACTGCTTTGTATGCATTGTAAAGAATTACTTTCTCACATATGGACAGTTTAGTCTTTGGATACATCAGTTCTTCGCCAAGACGATATACAGATTATAACAAAATTCTCTTGGATTTGGAACATTAATAAAATAGGCAGCATAGATCTTATTCGAAATTTTAATTTTGCTAAAAGAATTAACAATATTTGCCATTTTATTTTGTTATCATCAATTTTTTTTAAAAGATTCTATCATCCAAATTCTTGCCCTACTGAGCTATACATTCTCAAAACCTCAACTTGAACTTCTGCAGCACTCACCCCGTCATTTCCTGCAGTGATTTCATAATGAATCTTTCAGTTGCCTGCTGCCAACCTTTGACCCCTTTTAGGTATCCAGAGGAGAAGTAATCATAAGGTGAGTGAGAACTTTGTATGGAATATCATAAGATAAGCCACACTGGAAAAAATTTCTCTTAGAATTTCTGATTACATGAAGAATTATTGCTTTCATGTCTTTTGTTATCAGTGGCTTATGTTTAAAAACATGATTCTTCAAGAATCCCCAGAGGAAGTAATCACTAGAGCTACTGGCCATGGGATGTTGGTATATTGTGAGATTAGTTTCAATCACGGAAGCATGATGTTCACCATTCTATGCCATGATACTATTTACCAACCCCTCCGCTCGGGCAGGATATGACACAAGGTCAATTTTCAAGTGGAGTTTAACAGGTTTGAATTCAGTTTTCCTTCTCCTAGACTAGTTGCCTAACCAAGGCTGAAGAACCTAGTCTGTCCTACTATTTACCCATAGCTGGAGGGAGAATAATTGGATTCATACCTTTCCCAAAGGTATTAGTGCTATGTGAAATGCAATCAGTCTCGACCAGGATTTGAACTCATGTCGCCGTGTCGATTTCCTACGATGATAACGACTACACCACGGGCACCTCCATTCTATGCCATGATGGTTGCTGAAATGGTATTGTTGCTGCTGCATCTGTTCATTGCTATTAGGGCCTGCATGGCAGCAATTTTAAATTCTGATCATTCTACCAAACCATCTATGTGTGTGTTTTTATTATAGCAGCATAGTCCTAATGGACAAATATTATAGTCTAAAGAAAGAAATTTCAGTTATAATGTTGGAACTTTCTGTGTATGTATATGTTTTTTTTGTCTTTAACATGAGAAAGGAATCTTAATGGAGCCACTTAGCTATTCTGAGGCTTGAACCTTAAAAAAAAGGCTGAGGAAGGGCAAAAATTGCATCTTGTCATGTCTTTGTAGTGTGTACCTATTAACTTGTGGAAATTCTGTTATTTCCTGTTCTATATTGTGTCAGTATGTAAGGCTACATAATTAAAATCTCACACACACACACACACATGCATGCACACACACACACACACACACACACACACACATATACACGTGTAGATGTGTGTATATGCTAGCATATGTAGGTATATGTATGTGTGCACATCAATATGTAAGACTACATAATAAAAATTACATTATACACACACACATACATATTTATATTTATATATATGCACACACATATACACACATTTGTAAATATGTGTGTATGCAAGCATGTGTAGGTATATGCGCTTTTGTGTGCATTTAGATATGTCATTGTGTAACATTATATAATTAAAACTTCATGCACACACACATATGCACACTTATGCATGCATGTGTAGATGTATGTGTGCATGTAGATATGTACCTGTGTGTGTGTGTGTGCTTCTAGGTATGTATGTGTCAGTGTGTAAAGTTTCATAATTAAAATTATGTACATACAAATATTTGTGTATGTGTAGATGCATATATAGGTAGGTATGTATGTGTGGGTAAGTGTGTGCCCACATGTATGCATATGTACATGTAGGTATCTATATATATATATATATATATATATATATATATATATATAGTGTGTGTGTGTGTGTGTCTATGTATCAGTGTGTAAGGATACATAATTAAAATTGTATATAGGTATATATAGATGTGTACATAAGTATCTGTGTGTGCAAGTAGATATGTATATATGTGCATGTCTGTTATCTAGGTGTGTGTGAGTGTGTCATCTATATAAATGTGTGTGTATTGTGAGGGAGTATATGTAATTATGTATGTTATCATCAAGTAGCACTGACAGCAAGGATTTCCTTGAATCTCTTTCTCCATCCACCCCTATCATCTATCACTTTTGGCAGGTCTTTCAAACTACACCCTGTGTCTGCACAGAGCTGATGTAAATAAATTCCTGCTGGTCATTTAACACTGGCATATCCGTGTGTAGGGGTCCATAGAAAGTTGTCACTTATGAGTTCATCCTTTCTTCTCCAGTAATGTCCCACATGTCTTGTTTGTCTTATTAGGATAGTTTTTGAGATGGGAGGTAAGTGGCCATACAGCTGTTGTTTCAAGGGGTGTTTCTTTCAGGATTTGTTCAAGATGATTCATTGGATCCTTGTGTTGTTTCCATCTAACTTTTTCTCTGTACATTTTGTTAGCATCCATGTGGTGCATCCATACAGTAGTATTGACACAACCACAGCTTGGAGGAAATCCTGTTTTATATTATATATATTTATGTTCTCTGTGTGTGTGTGTGTGTAGTCTACATGAAACTCTAAGCAACAAATTCAACAAGAAAATAATTTTGATATTTTAGGTTTTAGACTTTCTTTGCTGTAGTTGCACTGAGCACTTTATTTTTTTAAACTTTCGTTCTATCTACTTTAATTATTATACCTCTTATCATCACTAAGGTGTACTGACAGTATAGATTCTTTGATTCCCTTTTGCCAACCATCCTTATTGGCTATTGCACTTTGTAGGTCCTCTAGATAGCTTCCAGTGTCTACACAGAACTGGTGTATGCGCAGTTTTGTGATTGGCCAACACTGGTGTGTCTGGAGATGTCCTCATGGTGTAATGGTTTAAGTGATGGACTGTGGAATCGTAGTAAGCGAGTTCATCCTCCAGTCGCACTATTACATTTACTTTCCAGCAAATACCCTTGGGAAAGGTATGAACCTCCTTATCCTCCCAACTATGGGTTAAATAGTACCACTACTGTTCTTCTAGGAGAATGGCTTTGGCATTAAATAACCTACAAAAGTTGATATGCCATTAAACAAAGAAAAAAACTGGTGTGTCTATTGGGGAATGATGCTTATGGGTTAATCTTTAGTTGGATGGTTTGTCTGATGTTAGGCAAATGGCTATGAAGCTGCTGTTTTGTGGAATGCTACTTCTAGGATTTGTTCAAAACAGTACTGAGTATTCCACTTTTATTCCAAGTCTCTCTCTCTCTCTCTTATATATATATATATATATATGTGTGTATGCACACTTGTATCAAACTGTGTATGTCTATACATGTTATTCTTTTAATATCTGTATGTATAGATGTTTGCATGTGTGATATACAATAACCTTACACACTGATAGCCATATAAAGACATCTCAGATGAAAATACGGCTATAAACAAATACATATACTAAAGCACATCCTTTTGTATACATACGTTATTTAAGCATTTGGACATTGTATATACGAGCTAAAAGGGAGAAATAAAACCTTTTTCTTTTTTTTTTTTTTTTTTTTTTTTAACTCACTGCAGTATATCAAATGTTCACCAACCCTCTCTGTCTCTCACCTCTTGCTCTCAAATACAAACACACACTTTGCCAGGAAAAATACCAAAAAAAAAGAAAAAGAAACAAGTGCTGGTAAAAAGATACGATTCATTTGCCTTGTTCTGAATGGAAATACTTTCTCTCCCATTTTCTTTTTGGGGGACATAACTCTTCAACGATTGCTCCCCCCTCCCACTGCTTAATAAATGTTGTTTTTTTTTTTTGGCTCTCTTGTTACATTCGTCTTAAGAATCTGTGTTGACTGTAAGCATCTGATGTTGAAAGATTACTGACAAACAGGAAAGAGACATTGCCACATTGTTGTGAATGGGAGAGTGGTTATCTGATGGTGCTTTTTGACTGGTACAGCTGGAAACAAAAAACTTGCAGATTTAGATGGAATGGTTCATGTAGTAACCAGCCCCTAAATGTTCTTGGTGTGAATATAGTTGGTTTGAGCATAAATTTTGAGAGTTTTCAATCTTAAGTTTTTCTCTTAGAAGTCTTTTTGGTATTATTCATTGTAATTGAGCACTTTTTGAAAAGTATTTAAATGCTATGGAAGCCATTATTTAGACCTCTGTTTTAGAAGTGGCTATTTATAATATCTTAAAACATGAATCTCAATGTTAGAGAAGAGTGGTATAAGACTGCAGTTGTATATATATGTTTTAAACCAGTTCTACCCTAATGGTTTACTGTACTTTTTATATCTTTTTTTTTTCTTTTTTCAGAACAAGTTGTTCTTATTAATTATTATTAATAGGAACAACTTGTTTCTAAAAATTTTTGCCATTAGTGTGTGTATATGTGTGTGTGTATATGTATATGTGTATATATATATATATATATATATATATATATATATATATATATATATATATATAATCTATCATCATAAAAAGAAAAAAAATTGCATTTCTGAATGGTTACTAAGACATATTGTGTTGGTTTTTAAAAACTGAAAGAAAAGATATGAATGAAGGAATAGATTTACTCTGTGTGTGTGTGTATTTGTATGTCAACATGTGTGCATGTGTGCTTATATATACATGTGTGTGTGCTTATATATACATGTGTGTGTGCACACATATATGCATGTGTGTATTTTTCCCCTCACTCTTATCTTTGAAATAAATCACTTCTCTTTTTTTAATTCTATCATATTTCACCTTTGTAAACATTCTGTGATGTTACAGTTGGCCAAAAAAAAATAAAATAAATAAAATAAAGAACAAAGAAATACAATTCACCCCCCCCCAAAAAAAACTCTCCTCTTCAGCAGTTGTATCATCGAGGGCCGTTGGTGGGGGTTACCCTTTTACACAGCAGGCCTTTTTGTCACCTCCACTGATTTGGTAACGCTGTGTTCTACTCATCATGAGGTAATCACTTATCAATTTTATTGCCCAGTTGGCTGGAGCTGTAAAATACACTGACAGCTTCTCTGCCGAGAGTTAAGATCCCCACCTCAATGAGTGTCCTGGATGTGATATTAAACAATCTGATGGTGACATTCCAGTAAAGTTGGAGTTTTGGGGAATGCCGAGTACCCCTTCATTGCCATAGCTTCCAGATCCATTCTGGCCTGGGTGATAGTATCTGATATGGGTGAAATCAAATTAAACTGTGTACTTATGCTAAACTGAATTGTCTGAAATAGAACTGTCTTGACATTTAACTGTTTGTAAACAAAAATTATACTAAACTAAGTTGTTTGAAATGTAATTTGACGTTAAATTACCTGAAACAGGCCGAGATGCTGTAAAATTGACCAAGCAACCTTAGCACAAATATTATAGAATATATAAAAGCTCAATATGGGCAACAAAGTATCAATTTTAATTTTTTGTCAATGAATTACATAATTTTTTCCTCGACATTTGGTTATGCTATATTTTCTACTGAATGGCTCGGAAGAAAATTATACCATTAATTCAAATAATTTGATTTAATTTGTTAAAAGAATATTTCATGAAAGCAAAATGTTGAACTTTTAAATAAAAAAAATGTTTTGCGTCTTTAGTTTATTTATTGCTACATAAAAACTCTAAGTGAACCTCATTTATGTAAGCGAATTTCATTATTTTATGTATGTATAATGATTATAGTTATTTTGTAAGATCCCACTCTTGAAGAGAAACAAAATATTTTTATAAGTGAGTTTATTAATGATTGATTTTAATGACATGCCAACCCTTTTTGGATTGTTTTATGCCTACAGGTTAGGGAAGCTCATACATTTTATGTTTATATTCACATTTTTTGTGTTGTTTCTTAAAAAGAGTTTTTTGCACACAGTTATGATATCAAGTATTCCTATCTAATACAAATAATTTGCATGCATTTGCGTAGTTGCAGTTATTCCTATCTAATACAAATAATTACATGGTTTCTATTAACTGTTTCTATTTAATAATTGTCATTTATTAATACTCATCAATATGGTTTCAAATAACTAACTGTAAAAAAAAGTAAAGTTGGTGACCTTAGTTGAGGGTGACCCGAAGGTTCCTTTTTCAATAGCTACTACACCAAAGTGTAGAGTAGGGCACTACTCCTTCCCAGGATTGCTGCACTTTACCCTTGATCCTTACCTTATAATGCTGAGTGTTAAGCAAGGCGGCATCAAGTACCATTTTTTGAGTCTTTGGTACGACTCAACCTAGGATTGAACCCCGGTCTCCTGCACCATTGGTGAACACTCTACTCATAAGGCCAAATTATCCTTAATAAACAGTTATAGCTTCAAGTAACTATTCTTTATACAAGTCATTTACATACAGTTATATGGTTTCAAGTATTCCTGTTAAAGGCAAATAATTTTAAAACAAATCTATGTGATCCCAATAGGTTGTATCATTTTAG
Source organism: Sepioteuthis lessoniana (assembly GCA_963585895.1). Classification (NCBI taxonomy): domain Eukaryota; kingdom Metazoa; phylum Mollusca; class Cephalopoda; order Myopsida; family Loliginidae; genus Sepioteuthis; species Sepioteuthis lessoniana. Next base: position 933,610 of record OY757927.1, on the reverse strand, counting down.
TTTAGAGTGGACCTGGGAGTAATGGTAATAAAGGGATACTTTCCAGAAAGTAGCTTCACTATCAGATGCATTTTAGTGTCATGACACTCCTTTTTGGTTGACCCTTACCCCCTCTAAAGGAGATACAGTCAGCATATTCTTAGCTTCACCGACATGGTCGTATGTGTCAATAAGTCGACATACAAAATTTGGTAGCTCTACATTAAACTCATTTTCTATTGATGACAGACAAACTAACACTTCCTAGCTATATATATATATATATATATATATACTTCAATGGCAAATTGTGTTCAGTTTCTTGATATTTTTGTCTTTTCTTTTTATAAGCAATCTTTAGAAATCAGAAGAAAATTCTTTGTAATTATTTTCTTTGTCAGTCTTTCCAATCCCAAGATTCTGTTTCCTGTCTTTCTGGTTGTATAACTTTTAATATTGAATTATCTTGCTTTCATGAAACTATTCCTTATTTTTAGCCTTCATTTTTTTTTCTTTTGACCAAGTAAGAGTTATGTCCTCTTTTTATTCTTCAATCTTTTCATACATTCCCTAAAAAGGGAAAAAATCAACAACCACCTATCTTTTTTACCTTCATTCTTTTTCTTTTCATAACTCTATCTTTCCTCATCAAATTCTCATTAGTCCCATGTCCATCTCTGCACTTCCCTGAGAACCCCCTTATCCAAAAATCTTCCTATATAAAAGTTATTCACAGGTGGAACAAGTAGGAAGCTAGATATAAAGAAAAATGGCTGGATCCTTCCCAGAGGTTCTCCCAGTCCGGCTCAGCTTTTATTATACTGTGTTGCAACCCAATTAACATCACGTATAATAGCTGAATATTGTTGAAAGGGAAGTTGGTCAATTCTATAACAAGTTTTTTTTTTTTTTCATCTTGGTTTTCGATAATTCTGTTGACACTGTCTTTTTTGGTTCCTGTATTAAATCCTGTTGCACTATGGTTGCTGCTGCAGAGTTGAACAGCAGAGGTTCTTGGCTGAAATTAGCTTCTTAGAAATTTCTCGAGTGCTACATATGGCAGCTTGCACAAAAGCCGTGATATGTCTGATCAGTGTACTGGCCAAATGGTGAGGGGTGGGATTCTATTTTAGGCCTTTTTCTTGTCTTTCTTGTCTAAAAGAATTGGTTCTTAGTTATAATCTATCTTTTCTTTGATCTTAATCTTTTACTTTTTTTTCTTTCTCATCTTTCTTTTTCTTCTATCTCTTCTTCTTTTCTCTCTCTCTCTCTCTCTCTGTCTTTTTCTCTTTCTTTCTTATTCTTTCTGTTTATTCTTTCACTCTTTTTTGCCCCTTTTTTTCTTTTTTAAAAACTTTTCTGCCTTTCACTTTCCTAGACATGCTCTCATTTTTATCTCCACTGACATACTAACATTGTCTGCTGATTATCATGAGGTTTCTCTAACCATATTCATTTATACATATTGAGGTAAATGAAGAAATATTGATATTTTTTTTTGTAAAAAATAAATCATGATATAACCTCCAACCAATAATATTAATGATCAGAATATCCTTAAGAAAGGTAGAGAGTATAGCCAGCCAAGTTGCCTGGGGCTGTAGAATACTCTGACACTGTATATCTCCAGAGAGGTAAGACCCTTACTCCCACCACCAAGTGTACTGCATATGACACTTAAATAATCTGATGGTGAGGATCTAGTAATGCTAGAGCTTTTGGGAAGGTGGAGTTCCCTTTCATTGTCCACTCTGACCTGGAGTGGTGGCACCTGATAGGGTCCTATCTGTGGGTCAAATAGAACTGTTTGAAATTTAAAATGACTTATGTTAAGTTGAATTGTTAGAAATAGAACTGTTTGATCATTTAACACTGTATAAAGAAATGACTGATGTGTAAATGAATTGTTAATGATATATAGAAATACTTGGAACCATTTAACTTTGTTGACTTTTACTTAATTGAATTGTTAGAAATTGAACTATTGGATCATTTACCATGTGTATCTGAAAATGTGTTAACAAATCATATATTTGATATATATGTAAAAACAGGATTTGGCATTAAATAACCAACAATGTTTGATATGCCATATAACCAAACCAAGAAAGTAGAGCAGCATATATGATGATGTTACCTGACATATGACAATGTCCTAAGATCTTTAATATACTTTAGTCATTATCAGATTTTGTTATTTTTGATCATCCATACTTCAGCTGTCCCATGAGATGCTCATAAATTTAAGTAGGCTGTCATCATTTATGGGTAAACAAAATTGAAAGTTCAAATACACATTTATTTGAAACTAAAAACCATCATACAGTTATGGAAAAAAAATAAAAAAATAAAAAGTAATTCTTTCTCATCTACGTCAATAGCTGATGTTGCTTACAAATGTTTAATTTCTCCCAAATGACTTCTATTAAGAAATTTAATAGCTTCGTTAATTAATTCAACAAATTGCCACTATAAAGAGACTTAAGCACTAAGCCATCACAAATACAAACCTTGGCTAAAACCACTTGATATTTGAGAGCTAAATTAAAAACATTTTTCTTTTTCAATCATCCGAATCATCTCCTAACCAATCAAAAGATCAAACCTCTTAACATAAGGTTAATTGCAATGTCTCGGGGAAAACCTGCATGATGGAAGTATGATATTGCATAGAAAGGAAGGAAATTTGAACCAGGGCTTTCATAAACACCGTTACATAGTGGTTCCATTTTTTTTTTTTTTTTTTTTTTTTAAAGCAATCTCGAATAAATTTTAAAAATATTTCTTTTCAATCAATCCCTAGATCCTCAGCATTTCTTTTTTTTGTTGGTTGCATGTATTTACTCAACCCCTGCCCTATGGTCTGAATACAGTATTTTCCTTCTCCCCCAAGACTGGTTGTCACCTGGTCAATAGGGCTAAGAATATGCTGACTGTATCACCTTAAAATACTATATTTTTTAATCAAGTATTTCAATGCTCACATCTTTACTGATAGTTTTGCACCATCTTATTGTTACTGGAAACTTTCACCTGGTATTTGTGTTGGTGGGTGATACTGAGGGGACCTACCCACCAAGCAATATTTGCTTAGTAGAGCTAAGTTTATTGCTTGGCACCTGAAGTGCCCTTAAAGGAGTGTGAAGCATTTTTTATGATGCCCAAATGAGTTTTGATTTATGTGTTCCTCCCTACTATAAAATGAACCCAAGTCTAATCCAGTTTACTGGAAAGTCAGATAAATTCCTTTATAGAAAACAGATTTGATGATCTAAGTTCAAATTGTGAGCCAGGCTGGTTTCATTTCCAATTCTAATACCCTATGGAAAATCATGGATCCATCTCTCTCTACCTCAGCAATGGGTTTATAGTAAGGAAAGTTGAGCTCTTCAGAATTCTAGGTTAAAAAATTGATCTAAAGTGTATTTACTCAACCCCTTCATCACTAGCTGGATATGACCCAAGGCCTGATTTTAAATAGAGTAAAAGCTGGTTTGAATTCAGGTTTTCCTTCTTGACTAGTTGCCTAACCAAAGCAAAAGAACCCATAGCCAGGGAGGGAACAAATAGATTCATGCCTTTTTCAAGGATGTTGGCATGAAGTGAAATACTAACAGCTTTGTCAAGGATTTGAACTTGGATTATGGCTTCAAGAATTCTTATTTAATATTAATAATCTTAAAATGTCCGTAATTTGACACTTTTCTTTCTTTTTGTCCTATGATATTTTTTCTTTTTCCCCCAGACGGTGATTTGAGATATTTTTATCTCTTGTTCCTGGCAGGGTTTTTTTCTTTTTTTCTGGTAACCGTGAATGCTGGTAGATTAGTAAATATTTAAGCTCTGGTGTTTACCATTGAGCACTTTCTTTTTTGCTCCTGTTACTATGGAGAAGGTGAATATAAATTATTCATATAAAAATATATCAATACCTAATGTTCATTTTATTTGTTTCTTTTGTTATGTAAATTTTAAGCTAGGTAGGTTTTTGGTGAATATAAAAAAACGGCGTTTTCTCCTTTATCATTGGTCGGTGTTAGACTCCCTGATGATCCATTAAGGTGAAACTTTAGTAGGAGAATTCTGACTCGAGATTTAAGTTAATTTTATATATATATATATATATATATATATATATATATATAAAATCATTATTTTTATTATGATTTATATTCTTAGTTTATTTTGAGCTTGATTTTGTGACACTGGAAATTATCCTTTGGGGTGTCCTTTTCTTCATTTGAAGAAGGTTGAAATTCCCAGAAGCTATCTAGCACCTTAATTTAAGATGACATTTACATTATCAAAAAATTTGAATCTCTCCCTCTCATCTCTATAGCTAGAGTGTAAAGAGACTCTACTGCATTCAGTTTTGCAAAGAAAGTCTGCCATAACTATCATCATTGATTTTTTTTTTACCCTCTCTGACTCTGAACCATGTTCTACCATGTGTCTGCTCAAGCCAGAGACATTGTTTAAGCTGACTTTAGTAAAATGCTGGTTGTATTAGAAGAATTGGTTTAAGTTTCATTTTGAATTACTCTGCGTAATATCGTTTACAGACTTTTTGGTTTGTGGTTTGGAAAGAACTTGTAGTGGTGGGTTGGTTACAATTACATTGTGCCCTCAAGTGCTCTCTGATTGAGCATTGTGCCCTCAAGTGCTCTCTGATTGAGTATTGTGCTCTCTGATTGAGCATTGTGCTCTCTGATTGAGCATTGTGCCCTCAAGTGCTCTCTGATTGAGCATTGTGCCCTCAAGTGCTCTCTGATTGAGTATTGTGCTCTCTGATTGAGCATTGTGCTCTCTGATTGAGCATTGTGCCCTCAAGTGCTCTCTGATTGAGCATTGTGCCCTCAAGTGCTCTCTGATTGAGCATTGTGCCCTCAAGTGCTCTCTGATTGAGCATTGTGCCCTCAAGTGCTCTCTGATTGAGCATTGTGCTCTCTGATTGAGCATTGTGCCCTCAAGTGCTCTCCGATTGAGCATTGTGCCCTCAAGTGCTCTCCGATTGAGCATTGTGCCCTCAAGTGCACTCTGATTGAGCATTGTGCCCTCAAGTGCTCTCTGATTGAGTATTGTGCTCTCTGATTGAGCATTGTGCCCTCAAGTGCTCTCCGATTGAGCATTGTGCCCTCAAGTGCTCTCCGATTGAGCATTGTGCCCTCAAGTGCTCTCTGATTGAGCATTGTGCCCTCAAGTGCTCTCTGATTGAGCATTGTGCTCTCTGATTGAGTATTGTGCCCTCAAGTGCTCTCTGATTGAGCATTGTGCCCTCAAGTGCTCTCTGATTGAGCATTGTGCTCTCTGATTGAGTATTGTGCCCTCAAGTGCTCTCTGATTGAGCATTGTGCTCTCTGATTGAGCATTTTGCCCTCAAATGCTCTCTGATTGAGCATTGTGCCCTCAAGTACTCTCCGATTGCGCATTTGGTCTATTCTGTTTTGAGAAACATTTAGCTGAGTAGATCTATTGATTTTTTTCCCCCGATTTCATATTTTGAGTTTTGGAAATTCTACAAAGTTTAACAAAGGTTATTGTCATAAGAACAGACTTACACTAAGTGAAGTTTAGTAAATCAGTGAATATATAGAATATCTCAGAGCAAAGTAGAAGTTAACCAGCTAGTCTTGTAAATAATTTCTACTATAGTGAGCACAGTCCTTATTGAATATTGTAAACTTGCAACATATCTTGTGTATGACATTAAATTGCATCCAGTAGTGAGACACTGGTTCTGGAGTTTATAGTCACTCATACATTACTTCTGGGTCGTTTCAGAGTTGTAGTATTGTTAGAATCCCATTTGTAGATTAAATAAGTTTGTTTGAAAATGATTAGTATTAGATTGGAATATTTGAAATTATAAGTTTGTAAACAAATGATTATCATTGTAAGAAATAGATTCAGTGATCCAAGTTCAAATCCCGGACAGTCTATGGGGTTGTAAAAGTGGGAAGAGATGGTAACAGATATGGTAACTTCTTTGTTATTGAAGAGACAATCTTGTTTTGTATCTTTGTTTCTTTGTTCTGCATTCAAAACCCAACTACCAAAAGAGAGACTGAGTCATGAAATCCAATATATATATATATATATATATATATATATATATATATATATATCAACCCCTCTGCTCGGGCAGAATATGATACAAGGTCAATTTTTAAGCAGAGTTTAATAGGTTTGAATTCAGAGTTTTCCTTCTCCTTGACTAGTTGCCTTACCAACGCTGAAGAACCTAGTCTGTCCTACTATTTACCCATAGCTGGAGGGAGAATAATTGGATTCATACCTTTCCCAAGGGTATTAGTGCTATGTGAAATGCAATCAGTCACGTCCAGGATTTGAACATATATATATATATATATATATATATATATATATATATTTACTGAGGTTCAAAGAACACCTTACCCCAACTTTGACCTCAAGTAGGTGACATTTTTGTGTCCTCTGCAAAATTGCTCATGGAGTTCTAGGTCAAGAGTATTTTGTTACCTTTAGAGAAGTGGAAGAGAGATTCACAATGCTACACTGCACATAGTAGAGAAGTTGGATTAAAATGTACTACACATCCAATTGTGGAGCTTTGGGAAATATGGAGTACCTCTTTATTGCCATTACTCCCTGGTCCGCACTGACCCGGAGTTGTAGTACTTATTAGAGTCCCATCTACGTATCAAATAGAACTATTAAATCTTTTACTTTACTTGCAACCATTTAACTGTGTGCAAACAAATGAGCTCTGGCTCATTTAAAAATAATGTTATCTGCAAACTATTTACTTGCAAATCATCATGTCGTGCTGGCAGTACGGAGTTACCTAACTCACTCTTGCTATCCATTCATCCATCCATCCCTCCCTATCATCAGTTGCTCTTGGTGAGTCTTCTAAGTGGCATCCTGTGTCCATACAGAGCTGATGTAAGTCAGTCAGTTTCTCCTGGTTGGCCAATACTCATACATTCGTGTGCAAGTGTCCGTAAGGAAACATTGCTCATGAGTTAATTCTCACTTCTCCAGCAGTGCCCCACATGTCTTGGATGGTTTGTGAGATGGAAGGCAAGTGGCCATTAAATAACTCACAAATGTTGATATGCCATAAAACATAACCAAACCAAATGATGCCATCCGTCAACAGATAACCCTAGCTTACATTTCAGAAAACACTTATTAAAACTGTAGCAGCTTGATATTGTCATATTTAAAAAAAACCCAAAAAACTGACTTTTGCTTCTGGCTGGGATAAGGTGCATTTTTTTTGTTGTTTTTTTTTAATTCTATTTTTAAACAGGTTAGCTTGATTATCCAAGTAATTAAATGCAACAAGCTGAATCAGTTAACCCCAGTCGAGTCTTACCCATCATTAATCTTGATAATTGCCCAGACTAATGCGGGCTGCCCTTTGGAGATACTTTTCTCTTATTATTGTCAACCCGGGGTGTCGTGTCAGTTTCATTAATTGTTAAATGAAGCCAAATTTTGCCCACAGTAATTGTTAATGCTTATTCTAGAGTGGAAAAGTACGAAGATTGTTTAGATAACAATTATCTTAAAAAGAAAACGAAGGATCTGTGTTAAAATGTTAATTATTACCACTAACAAAGTTGCCAGCATAAATGACTAAATGAAAGAAAATGATTTCATTCTAAGAGTGATGTCCTGCTGAAACTGATGCAGACTATGCAGATGATCTAGAGCTTCTTGCAAACACACCAGCTCAAGCCGAATCTCTGCAGCATAACTTGGAGCAAACAGCAAGTGGTATTGGTTTCTATCTGGACCCAGATAAAACAGAATTAATGTTTTAATCTAGATGATACTATCTCCTTATTAAATGGCAATCCTTTGAAATTAGTTGACTAGTTCACATACCTTGGTTGCAAGATCTCGTCTACTGAAAGTGATGTCAACATATGCATTGGTAATTCTTCCCTGATGTTGCAGTGTCTGTATATCTGTATCACTTGGACTCACACGACAAAATGCAGAGAGAAAAAAGCTAAAACTACACAAAGATGCTACAAGCTGTTTTTGAGCAAATTTTACGTAGCAGTACCCTACAAAAGAGCAACTGTATGGCCACTTACCATCCATCTCACAAACTATCCAAGTAAGACAAACAAGATATGCTGAGCACTAAGTAGGAACTCATAAGTGATGTTCTTCTCTGGACTTCTATTCCTGGATGCACCAGTGTTAGCCTACCAGCAAAAACTTACATTCACTTGCTCTGTACAGATACTGGATGCCATCTAGAGGACCTACCAAGAGCAGTGGCTGATAGGGATGGATGGTGAAAAAGAGTCAATGGAATCCATGCTCTCGGCACACCTTGCAGATGATAATTTATTGGGGTGTTCCTGTTTTGTCACAATTTTTTGTAAATCAAAATAGCACACAACTAGTTTGTAATAAGGATGGCACATGGCCAAATTGGAATAAGTTCATTTTGGCTTTGCTTAACCAATTGGTTTGTATATACTCTTTACTCCTGCCATGGTTAAGATGTGATATGAGGACAATTTTTAAACAGAGAAAAGCTAGTTTGAATTGAGAATTTTCCTTTTTACCAAGGCTAAAGAACCCAGTTTGCCCCCACTATATACCAATAATTTGCAGATGGAGAAGAGATGGATTCATGCTTTTTTTTTTCCAAGGGCATTATCGTGAATTAAAATGCAAACAGACTCATCCAGGATTTGAACTTGGGCTGATAATAATAGTTGTTATACTACGTGCACCTTCTAAAAGAATATTTTATGCAAAAAAAAGAGGTGTCCAGTGGTAAGGTTATGGCTCTCTAAGGCGGGACCATTTTATTGTCATGATCATTCTGAGTGGTAGAAATTGTAAGGGTTTCAATTTTGAGTCAAATAGATCTCTTTGAAAATTATTAGTACTAGATAGGAATACTTGAAACCATCCAACTATGTGTCAATTTTTTGTATTAGATTGGAATAACTACACAAAATTATAAATATAAATCTACAACATATATGATTTCTTAATCTCTTGGCATAAAACAATCTGACATGGGTTGACCTACCATTAAAATCAATCAATTTGGGTCCTATCTAATTTCTTAGACAAAGCATTGGCAATTATTAATTATTACAAGTATTGGTCTAGCAGTTTGTGTTCGCCCATGGCCTGGGAGACCTGGGTTCAATCCCAGGTCGAGTCATACTGAAGACTCAAAAATAGTACTCGATGCCTCCTTGCTTAACGCTTGGCATTATAAGGTATGGATCAAGGGTAAAGTGGAGCAATCAAGGGAAAGGAGTAGCACCCTTCCCTACACCTCAGTGTAGTATCTATTGAAAAGGGAGCCTTGACTAAGGTTGCCAACTTTACAAGTATTTCGTTTATCTTATTTCTGTTGCTTTGTATAACACTGCTAGTAAGATGATAATGCCAGAAAATTAGACAAGACTATCATATCTTTTATTGCATGAGAGTAAACAAACAATATGAAGTTAATAAAAATCTCTCCCATTGAGCATAACATAGAAGTAGCCCACAGTTCAGTTAAAGATATCAGCAGTAAGACTGATTACAAAGGTAATTTGTTTAATTTGGTGAAGACTTGTCTAAGACCAGCCCCACACTTTAATGATGAGCGGATAACAAGAATGGCACACTAAGGTGTCACAGATTTCCTATTCATGTTTTTAATTCAGAGTTTCTTCAGGAGTGAATAATCAGATAGAAACAACAAACAAGAATAAGATGTCAGATTTGGTTGTTAAACTTCCATGACCAAATTGATAAAAGAGATGTCTTTGTAAGATAGAGAATATAGTGTTCAAGTCTTGTTGGGAGTTACTTCTTAGTTTTTGATACATTTTGCTTAATTTGGAATCTGATACATTGATAGAGGTGATGGTTGATGGGTTTTGAAGACCATTGTGTCTACTTGTTTTTTTTTTTTTTTTTGTGGGTGCAGGGGTTACCACAAAAATTCTTTTTACTTTTTTAGTACCAAGATAATATTCCTCTCAGACACACAGTGAGTTTAGGAAGAAATAAGATATCCCACCCTAAAAGAAAAAGCAAAAAATCAAAATGAAGAAAAATAGTTAAAATTTGTTCAGATCTCAGTTTAGGGGACTACTCTTGAAAATGGGTTTGCTATTGAGCTCTCTCTATGTTGACATCGCTTTAATCGATGAGATATTGCTACTGAGATGTGGGAAATGGTTTACTGACATCAAAGGTTTGCTATTTAATGTGAAGATGGCAGCATTTTGTTTAAAATATACATGAACTCTATTTTATCTGACTTAACGTAGAGACCAATGCCCTCGACTGCCTGCTCAAAGCTATGCAAAAGGAATTCAGCTTAAGAAGACGTATTTGCTTGGAGCCCAAGATCATTTGCGTAGTCTGCATCTTACCTCTTTTAGTGTGAAACTATTTTCTTTCATTATATCTACTGACGTTCGAAGTTCGTAATTTAGGCAGATTATAAATAGAAAGAGTGTTAATGGATGTCCTTGCAAGACTTCAGAGACTAATACTTGTCTTTTACTCGTATATCTTTATCCACATCTCTCTCTCTCTCTCTCTCTCTCTCTCTCTCTCTCTCACACACACACACACACACACACACAAACATACACACACACACACACACACACACACAAGATAGATAGATAGATAGATCGATATATAAGTATAAGGTTGTCAAAATCGAGATAATAAAAAAAGAAAAACACGTTATTAGAAAATCCCACTCACGTTTATTTTAGATTTTACAAGATCTTTTGAGACCATTTTCGAACCGATTACGTCTGTTTCCCTTGGCATCTAAAACTCAACCCTTATATTTTTTTAATCTCTCCCTTAAGTAACACGTGACTGTCCACAGCCAATCAGAAGAACTCATTCGATTTGCACATAGTTCTCATAGATTCGCATAGTTGAATTTGAATTTACCATCTGTCGATCAAACCTACACAAATGTTCACTACAACATCCGGTGAGTTAGTAAGGGAAGCCATTACAATAGATTTTATCTTAAAAAATTCGAACAACGTAAAGCAATTAAGTTTATATTAAAAACAACAAAAATAAGATACGAAAAAACACTTTGAATTAAATTCATTTTATTGTCTTAAAAAAGTTTCGTAATAAAAAGAATTTAAAAAAGGATAATATATCCGAGGCATGATACAGATAGACCAAATGTTTGGTAATAAAAAGAATTTAAAAAAG
>OY757927.1:908735-918735 GCA_963585895.1 Sepioteuthis lessoniana | reverse complement strand
AGAAATTTCTTTTAGGTTGTGTGTGTGTGTATATATATATATATAGAGAGAGAGGCTAGATTTTATACTTATTTTTATTTCAATTAATATTTTACTTTGTTACATGTAGACTTCTTTTTTGTGTAGTATTAAATTCATTCTGATGATGCTATCCTTGTTGAGAAACATATCAACCTAATTTTCTGTATTGTCTTCTTTTCTTTTAGAACATCAGATTTCATTCCAAATCTCCCTCTCTCCGTGTGTGTGTGTGTGTGTGTGTGTGTAATGTTATTTAGATATACTAATTGAATAGTATTTTCCACAGGTTCAACTTATAAATAAAAACAAACTAAAATGCATATTTCTATGCTTTTAGCGTTTTTTGTAAAACTTTTATTTCTTTTTAAAGGCTATAAATACTCCAAAATTCAGACTTTGTGAGCTGTGACATTCCTTAGAGATATGGACTCTGCCAAGTTTGACATTTAAAAATAAATAGGTTAATCTTGTTTTTGATGGGATTCTGCATTGTTTGATATTTTTTTTTTCTTTATCACTGACCCTTTTCCTCTATTTCCTGAAAAGCGATTATGCTTCCATCACGTCAATGCAACAAAATAAGATGAAAGAAATATTAGTCAAAAAAAAGTAAATAATAACTGACTCTCCTTTGTCATTATATCAAAATCTGTATAAAATAACCACAGTGATCAGTTGAAATTTCTTATTTCTGGGCTTAAAAATTTATTTTGAATAAGAATTTAAATATTTTTTTAGAGTAGAGAGTTGAAAAAATCATACAGGTTATTGAACTTAGAGCTGTCTTTACACGGATTTTTCTATCTAAGTATTTGAGTTGCTTCATACCAAATGAAAAAGCAACAACAAAAAAATGAATATATATATATATATATATATATATATATATATATATATATACACACACACACGCACAAATTATGTATAATGTTTATTTTTGTGTTTATGTATTTACTCAACCAAATACATGAGCAGGATGTGACACAAGGTCAATTTTTAAGTAGATTACAATTGGTTTGAATTGAGTTTTCTTTCTCCTAGAGTGGTTGACCTACTATTTACCCATTGCTTGGTAGGGAGAATCATTGGATTCATACCTTTCTGAAGGGCATTAGTGCTTTATGAAATGAAAACAGCTTTGCCGAGGATTACAACTTGGTTTGTCATGTCTATTTCCTATGTCTGTAACTATTACACCGCTTGTCTTTATTATTTATATAGGTACAATAAGATAAATCAAATAATTGAAAGAATAATGTAACTTCATAAGAAATGTTTTTCATAATTTCTTTTGTACTATGTTCTTGGTATCTAGTGGTAAGGCTTCAGTTCTGGAGAATGTAGTGTCACCTGTTTGTTGCTATTACTCCCAGGTCCACTGTGACCTAGAGTAGTATTAGCTGTGAGAGCACCATCCAAGGGTTACATAGAATAATAATAAAAAAAACAAACGTACCTCTCATCTCACAAACCATCAAAATAAGATGAACAAGATATGTTGTATCATATTTACCAACCCCTCCGCTCGGGAAGGATATGACACAAGGTCAATTTTTAAGCGGAGTTTAACAGGTTTGAATTCAGAGTTTTCTTTCTCCTAGACTAGTTGCCTCACCAAGGCTGAAGAACCTAGTCTGTCCTACTATTTACCCATAGCTGGAGGGAGAATAATTGGATTCATACCTTTCCCAAGGGTATTAGTGCTATGTGAAATGCAATCGGTCTTGTCCAGGATTTGAACTCATGTCAGCTAGTTCATTTCCTGCAAGGATAACCATTACACCATGGGCACCTCCATAAAGACAACAAGACATGTTGTATAGACACTTACCTCTCATCTCAAAAACCATCCAAGTAAGATGAACAAGACATGTTGTATAGACACTTACCTCCCATCTCAAAAACCATCCAAGTAAGATGAACAAGACACGCTGGGCACATTGGAGAGAAGTAAAGACAAACTTATAAACAACGTTCTCTTATTGATGCTCTAGGATTGGCCAAACTGCAAGGGCTTACTGACATCAGCTCTGTGGCGACTCTACATGCCGTCAAGAAGACGTGCCTAGAGCAATTGATAATCGGAATAGATAATGAGGGTCAGGCAACCCTGTCTAATCAATACAACTTGATGATGCCAAAGCAAAAATTTATAATATGCAGAATAACAAGTATTGGCTGCCATAATAGATGAAACAATTATTCATATTATGGCGCCACAGATAGGTTGTCAAATTTAAAAAAACTTTGTTAAGATCCTTATATTTGAATATATGGAAGCACATGTGTTATAAGATCCCAGTTCAATATAATAACTACCTTGCTGGTGTATCTCTTGCATAGAAGTAAGACTCCTTCACCCAAAGGGTTGTTCAAGGTATAAAACTTAATTGCATCTCTTGATGAGTTCTGGAGATATGGATAGTGTGGAAAAACCCTTTATTACCATTACTCCCAGGTCCACTTTCACTTAGAGTGCTAGTATCTGTTAGGGTTCAATCTCTGGGTCAAATTTAAAAAGTATTTATATTTGATGAGAATACTTGATCTCATATTACAGTAAATTATTTCTATTAAGACTAATTACTTAAAGCGAGAATTATCTACTAAGGAGCAGTATTATTACTTGAAACCATATAAGTGTTATGCAAACAAATAATTTTTATAAAATCTTTTTATAATGAAGGTTATGTGTCTGTCTCTAATCAAAACTATTTTACCAACATTAGATTAATGATTATTAAATTCTTATTTTATCTTGATTAGCATCTTATTTATTAATGACATCTCAATTAAAAGTCTCACTGAGCTAGATTTGCCTCAAAACAGCCCATGTTATTAATGTAATTAAAATCTTGCAACGTGTGTTATATAATCACTAAGAAATAAAAGGATTACATAGAAAATGGTGTGAATTATTTGCATACTGGTTTTAACAAATAATTACTTGGTGATCGTTTTATTCTAAAATGTATCTAAAACAATTCTATGTATAATTTTATATAGAAATCAATTAAGATAAAAATGAGTCATCATTTTATATCCATTCTTATTTAGTTTCCTTTGTCTTTCTAATTCAATATTTTATTACATTAAAACTATGACTATATATTTTATTATTCTATTACTATATATAACAATATTATTTGTTGACTTTACCAAGGCCTTTGACTCCATTCACAGAGGAAAGATGGAGCAAAATCTACTCACCCATGGCCTACCAAAAGAAACCGTCACAGCCATTATGATGCTATATAGAAACACGAAAGTAAAAGTCCGTTCCCCAGATGGAGACACAGACTACTTCGACATTGTAGCAGGTGTACTGCAAGGAGACACATTAACCCCATACCTCTTTATCATCTGTCTAGACTACTTGCTTAGAACATCTATTGATAAAATCAAAGAAAACAGTATCAAGCTAACAAAGGAAAGAAGCAGAAGGTACCCCACACAAGCAATTACTGACACCAACTATGCTGATGACATAGTGCTTTTGGCAAATGCACCAACTCAAGCTGAAACCCTGCTACATAGTCTGGAATGAGCAGCTGCAGGCATAGGCCTTCATGTCAATGCACACAATACAGATTATATGTGCTTTAATCAAGTAGGCAACATCTCCACACTATATGGTAGCTCACTGAAACTTGTAGACAAGTTCACCTACCAAGGAAGCAGTGTCTCATCAACCGAGACAGACATCAACATGTGACTAGCAAAGGCATGGACAGCTGTCGATAGGCTATCAATCATATGGAAGTCAGACCTGACAGATAAATTAAAACGCAGTTTCTTCTAAGCTGTGGTCGTGTCGATACTGCTGTATGGATTCACTGCACGGACGCTGACTAAACGTATGGAGAAAAAGCTTGACAGCAACTACACAAGAATGCTGCCAGTCATATTGAAAAGTCCTGGAGGCAGCACCTCACAAACCAGCAGCTGTACGGCCACTTGCTACCCATCATGAAAACTATCAAAGTTAGACAAGCCAGACATGTGGGGCACTGCTAGAGAAGTAAGGATGAACTCATAAGTGATATACTCCTGTGGACCCCTTCACATGGATGAACAAAGGCAGGACGACTAACTAGAACCTGCATACAGCTACTCTCTGCCGATACAGGATGTAGCCTGAAGACCTGCCGGGAGCAATGGACGATAGAGAAGGGTGGTGAGAGAGGGTCAGGGATGTTCATGCTGATGGAGCAACATGATGATGATGATGATATATATTTTATTACCATAAAGCTATTACTATTTCATTACATTATTCTAATTTAATAAATATTTTATTATATTAAAACTTAAATAATTGTGCCCTGTGGAGGATGGATATGTTTGCTAGTAGAAATAATTATTTGAAACCATATAACTGTATAAAAATTATTAGTATCATATTGGAATACTTGATATCATACAACTGTGTGCAAATTATTTGTATTAGATAGGAATACTTGATATTATATAACTGTACAAAACATCTTAAGAAACAACTATATAAAGGTGTAAGTATAAATATACAATAAATACAATTCTCTAACCTTTGGGCATAAACTAACCCTAGACAGGTTGACATTAGATAGATTTGGTTTCTTTTGTTTAGTGGCATATCAACTTTCAGGGGTTATTTAATGCCAAAGCTATCTTTGTAGAAGAACATTATTGATACTATTTAACCAATAGCTTAGAGGGATAAGGAGGCTCATGCCTTTGTAAAGTTTATTAGTCCGTAAGTGAATGTAATAGTTTGACTGGAGATTGAACTCACGATGATGTTATAGTCCAGTACGTTAGCCAATCTCTTCTGGGTGGGGGTTTCCCCCTATATTACAGAGGAATATTCTATATCATGAGATTGTGTGCCGAAAACTCTTAAACACATACATAAGAAAAAAACAATGTAAATATAAATCTGCAATGAATGCAATTCTCTAACCTCTTGGCATAAAATAATCCTAGATAGTTTGACACGCTGTTAAAATCAATCAACCAAAACAACTGACTTGAATACTAAATAACCCAATAAGGTTGACATGTCATTAAATCAACCAAGCACCAACCAGCTTCCAATATTAGCTATTGTCGTTTCATTTACATTAATTAATGTGATTGTTGTTTAATATCTTTGAATGACCAAAAAAAAGGTAAAACATTTGAAACAAATGTATGCTGCATCGTGTATTGTCTGCATATTATCCTTATCCATGGTGAGACAGAAATACCTCCCAAACTGTTGCTTGTGCAGTGCAAGTGAACATAGGCAAGTGGCAATGGTAGGTCTAGCTAATCTCTTACGATTTTTTATTCCATATAGAATTGGTTACTCTCATGAGTTGGACTGGTTGAATGTATAGGATACCACACAACCGACTGTCTCACAATCAGGACATTTTCTGTAGTTTGACTCCTTTGAGTTCTTTCAGGTACTTTTTTTAAATAAATGAACCTGTGGTTCTGAAATTTTCAACCCATAGTAGTATTGATTTTCTATCCAGAATAGCATCATTCTAATGTAACATGAAATGAATGTGAAAAGCTCTATTTATAGCAATTACACATTCACCAGTCTTAAATATTTCAACAGCAAACACACAGTGTGCACTAGTCCAAGCCATCATCTGAACTGATAGTATCAGGAAAAAAAAAAATGGTCAGATGTGGATGGCGCTAGCATTACCACTTGCCTAAATTCACTTGCAACAAGTGAGATTTTTAAATGTGGAACACATTTCTGTCACACCCTGTAAATGAATAAATGTATTTTGAAATGTATAAAATGCAATATCAATATATGAAATAGTATGATCATGGCTCTTAGTCATTTGTTTCTTATATGAACGACTGAATGATTCTTGATATATCTTGAAACCTATACAGCCACCCATGTCTATGGATGGAAATCATTCAATAAGGAGAATTTTTTTGACTGAGGATGGACCTATTATATGATGGTCATTCAATAAATAAGGGGAATTTTTTGACTGAGAGGTGGGGGCTATTATATGAGAGCCATTCAATAAATAAGAATTTTTTTGACTGAGAGGGGGGTGCTATTATACGAGTGCCATTCAATAAATAAGGGGAATTTTTGTAAAAAAAAAAAAAAAAAAAAAAAAAGCAAAATAAGTTGGTTATGTTCATAGGAAAATGAAACAGCATGTTGTCCTGACAAAAGACAACATTAATGGGAAGATAAGATGGTGACAAGAAGCAATGACAGGTTGGATAGAAGAGTTGGTATAATGAGATTATTCCTACATCTTGTCTAACTCAGTGGTAGTACTTGTAAGGGTCCCATCTATGGGTTAAGTAGATCTGTTTGAAAATTATTAGTATTAGATAGGAATACTTGAAACCATATAATTGTGGGAAAGTTATTTGTATTAAGAATAGTTAGTTACAAAAAAAAAGAACAGGCTAACTTTGGCATTGAATAACCCAGTAAGAGTTGACATGCCATAAAACCAACAATTAGTTTTAGCCTTTTGTTTTTTTTTTATCATTTAGCTTTATTATCATTTTATAAGTTAAGAATATTCTGTATGTGAATAAAAAATGTATTTTG
Organism: Sepioteuthis lessoniana; assembly: GCA_963585895.1. Classification (NCBI taxonomy): domain Eukaryota; kingdom Metazoa; phylum Mollusca; class Cephalopoda; order Myopsida; family Loliginidae; genus Sepioteuthis; species Sepioteuthis lessoniana. The sequence goes on along the minus strand of OY757927.1, from coordinate 912,143 downwards.
TAATCACAACTTTAAAATTTATTTTTCTTTTTGAAATTGTACACAAGGAAATATTTTATGAAAAGGGACAGAAAGATACAAAAATTTAATCTACATTAAAAAAGGTGAAGAGTTATTTATCTTAATCTTATGAATGCTTAATTTTAGATTCCGACAGATTTTGATCAGTTTTATTTCTTTTACTTTTTGATGTTCTTTGATTTTTTTTTTTTTTTTTTTTTTTTTTCTTATTGTCATTTAAGTTTTTTCCTTTTTATGTGCTGCTTTAACATCTTTGAAAGCTCACTTAAAATAAGGGGGTGTCTTCGTGGTGTAATGGTTAAAGCGGTGGACTGCGGAATCGTAGTACGTGAGTTCGTACTCCAGTCGCGCTATTACATTCACTTTCAGGCAAATACCCTTGGGAAAGGTATGAACCCCACTTATCCTCCCAGCTATGGGTTAAATAGCACCACTACTGTTCTTCTAGGAGAATGGTTTTGGCATTAAATTACCTAAAAAGAGTTGATATGCCATTAAACAAAGAAACCTAAACCACTTAAAATAAGGCTTCAAATGGTCAAATTTCAATGCTTGTCCCTACATTTGCAGAATTGTGCTGATAGATAACACAAGATTCAATACTATGAATAAGGGTGTACAACACCACAGCTTTGTGGAGTCTTGATTTTGTGTCTTTTTTGAGACTCTTCTACATCCAAATATATCTATGAAGTCAACATAAAAATATGTAGAGACCTTAATACATTCATGGTTATTTTTATCTATTAGAATATTTGGACTATTGTCTTTATCTTCCTTCTTATACCCACAATATTTCGACTGATACTCTCTTTGGTCTTCTTCAGGTGTATTATATCAAACTCTGAAGTCTACATAGAAGTTCAAGTATAACAATAAAGATGAAGATAATAGTTTAAATATTCCAAGTGATAAAAATTATCAGACTTCATTTCAGAAATTTAGGCAAAACACATTCATGGTTGTGTATGCATACATTTATGAAAAAAGAAAATGTTTTTGGGGAAAATCCGGTTGGCAGGTTTTATAAGAAATTTGATATCATCAAAAAACAGGATTTTATTCCCCAAAATAAATCTGCATTAAAGAGTGAGAACTATAATTTATATGAAGGAATGAAATGCGTAATAATAAATCTAACCATATTACTATGTAAAGACTATATATATATATATATATATATAATCACCAATAGAGCAATTCATTTTGTTAAAAAAGGAAGTAGTTCAGAAATTTTGCATAAAAATAGGCACTGATCATCATTGTTTGATGACTGCATGGACTGGCTTGTTGCTATCGATTTAGAACACCGTCTTGTATTTCCAACTGAAATAATGTTAATGGCCCTGCATCTAGATATTGTCATTTGGTGTGTTAAGTTAAAAAAAGTTTTCATCATTGAGTTAACGATCCCTTTTTAGAAAAATTTTGACTGGGCACATCACACATTGATAAATATAAATATCTGCAAGAACAATGCATCAGAAATGGCTAGATAACCAATGTATTTCCTATCAAGGTCGGATGCCATTGGAAGCAATGCTGCTGCTGCTGCTGTACAAACATCATTGTATGGACTTATATAATATTTATTATCTGTTTTGGTGGAATGGAAGGAAGATAGGAATAAAGAAAGGAAGAGAAGCTATAGAGAGAAAGAAGAAAAAGGATAGATTGATTTATTTATTAATAGATAAACAAGGGATTGTTAAAAATGCATATTAGAATAAATGCTTTTCCCATCATTAGACTAATTATTTACCTACACAGGTGTATGTGTATATATATATATATATATAACTTTTGTGGCACTGGTTGTCTTCAGTCACTTAAACAATGAATCTACGTTAAAGGCGAGGAGCATAGTTTATATGAATACCTAATTTGTAAATGTATTTTTATGGAAAGATGTGTGTGTGTGTGTGTGTGTGTGTGTATATATATATTCCAATTATATTTATTTTTTGTTCTTTGCATTTAATTTTAAGTTGGTTGAGGAAGGGATATATTAACCATAGATTACTCATGGATAATAACTGCCAAACTAAACATGAAAGAAATTTAAGTGATCTCAACTTAAATAACAAACACTTCCAAAATTATTTTAAAATCTATTCAACATTAATCACAGAAAAACTGTTATCAGTTTAACAGCACTATGGGGATTAAGTGCTGGCATGGTTTACTGTTTTTGGGTTAAACAGTGATTCAAGATTGAACTAAAATATTTTTCTTTTCGTTTTTGCAGGAACTGTTGGCACTCATCGATTCTGCAGTTCTCGAGACATGGGCCACCAATGCCAAGATATCTGGTATCCTGATCACGATCGAATGTACCGTTCTTGCATCTTCACTTGTTCTGGAGATGGATGCAATGCTGCTGAGACTCTGCTACCCTCTCGGAGCCACCTCCTCACTTCTCTTCTTCTTCTTCTCATGAGCTTTTATTTTTTCTTGTCGATGACAAACTAATGCTAGCCATTTTTATTGGATGTTGGAAAGAGACTGTTCATTCACCATGAATTTTCTTACTTGTAAAAAGACATTATTCATTAACAGTGTATAATCTCCCTTTTTTTATTTTTTCCTCAAAAGGTTATCACATAGATTGAAAAGTAGGTGAGGGGGAACGTATCAGTATGTCAAAGTTATATATACACACATACACTCACACAAATTGATATGAAATAGTTTTGGGAGTTTGAACAATAGGTATAAACTTAATGTAGTACTGTAAGGCTACTATCTTTTATGAGCAGTACCCCTCGGGTTGCTCAGAGAGTCTATATTGTGGGTGATGACTTGGTACTAGAATAAGTAATTTGATTTTTTATGATTGAATTCCCCCAACCTTTTTAGTCACATATTGTACATACACACAGAAGAAGGTTACATGTATCTGATATAGAATGAAAGAAATAAACACAAACTTGCCATATATATAGTGGGGGGGGGACTCTAAATTAAAGGCCACTTAAAAATTGACCTTGTGTTGCATCTTCCTTGTGCAGAGGGGGGGGTAAATATATGTGTGTGCATTAAATTTTTTTTTTTTTTGATCTACTGAAATTTTTTAAGTTTACATAATGCTCTCCATTTGCTATCGTTCAATGATCTTAATTCTTCTGAAAGTTTTCAAGTGTTATTGGTCGAGTTTTCTCCCTTGAATTTTAAAACTTGATAGTTAACAATTGTCCAGTTTTGGGCAGTGCAGTCAGATATTGTTCCACTTCTTTTATTTTTTGAGCAGCTTCAACAGATTTGATCCCTAGTTTAAGATAATGCCTCAAAATTATGAGAATCTCAGTCTACAATTATATCAGCTGAAAGAAAATGGAACTATTGAATAATTTTGACATATAATAATATAGTAGAGTTATACATAGC
>OY757927.1:863735-903735 GCA_963585895.1 Sepioteuthis lessoniana | reverse complement strand
AATAACTACACAAAAAATGTGAATATGAACACAATTCTCTAACTTCTATGTAGAAAAGAATTCTAGACTGTTTGATATACTATAAAAATTGATCAATAAATAAAAGTAAGATTCATTTGTGTCCTGTAAAACCTGAATCTGTTTATACCAAAATTGAAGTTGTAGGGATACCTTTACTTTGTCGTTTCTGACAATCGTCATTTTTAAGTTGGTTCATTGCACTTGAAGATTTGAACATTCTTTGATTTGTGATCAGTTTACATGACACCATTATATAATTGGTGTGCTTCAATTTTATTTGAAATGGGGAAGACTGCAGGGTATAGTAACTAATGTGCTCAACTGTGATATCAATTATTTCTTATTATTGCTATAATACTAGGGTGAGTCTAAAGTTTGACAATATTTTGGTTACATGAAGCACAATTTAATAGCTGTTGATGCTTTTGCTGAAGACAGTGAGATGCTGAGCTCATTTGATACTCTTTAAATGTGACTCCTGGGCACCTCGGGTGGTGTAATGGTTAGCAAGGTACACTAGCAAATCTACACGAGTGAGTTCGATTCTCATTGGGGGCCCAATTCATGCGGCCTTGTGCTACATCTAAGCAAAAAAGCTAAGTAAATTACCTTTAAATGTGACTCCTTGGATTTGCCTTTATGGCTTCTTGCACAACCTTGGAATCCACAGTTTTAAGTCTATCTGATCTTGTCTGATTGACAAAGTTCTTGCAACCAGAATAGTATTGCTTGAAGCATCTGGTTACTATATTCTGATCATCTTCACCTTCCCATTTCACACAGTTTTGGTCATATGGTATACATTAGCATTTACCAAAATATTCCAAAACTTTTCACACTCTTTTGTGTTAACATTTCTATAATATAGCAATTGGAAGTGATGAAATTGAAGAAGTGAAAGAAAACCTCTCCTTAGGATTGATGGTAAATATATAGATATATTGATGTGGAAATCTTATGGAGAATAAGAAGGCATTTACCATAATAAAAGATATTCTTCTCAAAGCAAAACTGACTTGATGTACTGATATCTTCTATAGTACTATTTTGCCTGTAATTCTCTATGCAAGCAAAATATGGACTGCCACAAAGAAAGAACAGAGACTGGTTATTGCATGGAGGGAATATTGTTACATGAATACATACAAAGTTAGGTAATTTGAGAATGGACCAGAGTGAAGTCAGTGATCACAGAGTACCGAAAGAAGTTCCACTAGATGGACATGTTGGAAAAGTCACAGAAAACAGGTGGACCTATACAGTTGTATGGTTTTCAAGAGATTGGAAGACGAAATCATCAAATGATTTGGACCAACCTGGAGAAAAAGGTTGGTTTCTTTGTTCAATGGCATATAAATCTTCATGGGTTATTTAATGCCAAAGCCATCCTTGCAAAAGAACAATAGTGATACTATTTAACCAATAGCTGGTTGGGGGTGGATAAAGGGGGATCAATACCTTTCCCCGAGGGGTATTAGTTTAAAAGTGAACATTATAATGTGACTGGAGTTTGAAGTCACTTACGTTTAGGTGACAGTCCAACACTTAAAGGGGTTTCCTCCTTGTGGAAGAAGCACGAGAGCAAGAATGAATTTTGTGGGGCATGATGCGGAAAATATCAGACTGGCAAATAAGGGAAACAAAATTTAACACTTATTTTATTATGAATTATTTGAAAGAGAAAAATGTTATCACAAATTTAAAAGGAATTTCTTAGGCTTCCTCTCTACCAATGAGCTCATTTTTCCACCAATGAAAATTAAGTAGACATAGATTTTTTTCTTCTAAAAGATGCAAACCTGATGCAGAACAAGAAATATTTGATGTTCTGTTGGAATATTATTCACATAACCACCCCTCAAAAAAAACAAAAGAGGTACCTTGCCTATTTAATTAATATAATCATTACACACAGACACCTCGAGATGACCTCAATGTCTCCAAGTACAGAAAGGAAGTAATTCACTCCTCTGGGATGAGTAGGCCATCAAGTTCATTACGATGTAAAAAATTGTTATGTAGGAATCAGTCAATGTATTGGCTTTCAGACAATAATATTGCCACCATTTTGAATACTTAATGAGGTAAGGTAGCCTGATTAACATAGTTTGGGATTTGATTGTTACAAGAGTAAATCAAGCTGTAAGAGAAAATTGAGAGCCTATGAATAAATAAAAAATGTCCAACATTGGTCTCTATCAATTCTTTAATGAAAAAATTAAAACGATGTTAACGAAGAATACATTTTCATGAATTGTTTCAAAAATAAAGAAAAAAATTAAATTTTGTAACTAAAAATGTTTGCTATCAAATCCAGAGAAATTCATTTATCAAAAGTAGAGCCTCTAATATTGTTTATGTAATGACCCTTATTTATCAGTAATGCTTAGTTTCTGACTTATTTTAATTCCTGATATTAAGCAAGTTATCTTATTGTTTTATCAGGAAGTTGGGTGGTCTTACTGCAGGAAATGAAGGGTTGTATGCTAATTAAGTTACCTTAGCTCATTAAATATGGGAAATGGTAGCAGTATTATTATCAGAAAGACAGTATGTGCCCTTAAGTGCTTCTCTTCTGTCCCTAGATGCACATGTTTAGGTGCAATAATGCATATGTGAGTATAGATATGGGAATGTGTATAAGCATATATATATATATATGCATGTGGGTGCAAGTGTATATGATACTATCAGTTCTTCTGTCTTTAGATGTAGATATTTAGGTGTAATTATGTGTTCACCAATGGTCCGCAAGACTGGGGTTCAATCCCAAGTCGAGTCATACTAAAGACTCAAAAAATGGTATTTGATGCCCCCTTACTTAACACTCATCATTATAAGGTAAGGATCAAAGTTAAAGTGGAGCAATCCAGGGAATGGAATAGCACCCTTCCTTACACCTTGGTGTAGTAGCTATTGAAAAGGGAGCCATCGGGTCACCCTCGACTTAGGTCACCAACTTTTCTCACTTTTTCTTATGTGGATATGTGTGTACCTATATAAGAATGTATATATGTATATGTGTGTGGATGCAAGTGTGTCTGCATATAAAAACATATCATGTATATATGTACTTGTACATGAATGTGTGTCTAAGAGTGTGAAAGAGGCTGCTAAATAAGTTAGGAAGGTCAGCAGATTTTTAAAGATAATAGAATAGAAAAGAATTATTCCAAACAAGTGTTCTTCTTCAGGTGTCTTGTAGGTAATCTTGCAGTAATTTCAAAGCAAATTCTCTTTTTTAATCCATTGGGGTAGATTGTCCTTATTTCACTTCCGATACTTTGAGAATATCATATCTATTAATTCTTGGTTGAAATGTTGTTATCTCCTCAGCTTTTGCTTTAGATATGGCACACGGGCCTCAGGTTGCTTACAAAATCTGCTTTTTGCTGAAGTGGTCTCACTCATCTATGTGTATTGAACAGGATCATCATTGCTTAGCTTTCATGATAGAGTGATAGTTATTGTCATAGAACATGGAAATGCTAACATGAACTCAATCTTGGATGAAGCTATTTGGGCTTCAATTTGTGCTAATGCCATTAGGAAAGGCATGAATCTGTTATCCCTCCAACTATGGGCAAATAGTTGGGCAGAGTGGAATCTTTGGCCTTGTTAAGGCAACCAGTATAGGAAAAGAAGAACTTTGATTTCAAACCAGCTTTACTCCACTTAAAAATTGACCTTGTGTTTTATCCTGCAGTTGTGGTAGTGGTGGGAGAGGTAAATACATATAAGTAGGAACTGGTGCTTTTGGTTTTACTTTATCATAAGTCTTTTCCTTAAGATATTAGTTGTTTATCTCTACTAAATCAGAATAAATGACTTTCATTGTCCAACTAGGGATTAAAACCATGATTGCCCAGCAACGAGACACACTTAAACCATTACTTTTATTGTCTTGGTCATACCAGCCAAGATGAGGACACTAGTCTGAGTACATCAGTTCATTAATGATGATTCCTTATCTCCAAAAGTAGGTCTGGGAGTAATGGCAATTATTGGGTGATTTCATTCTCTTAACTGCTTCAGAACTGGAGCCTCATTACCAGATGCCGTTTAGTGTAGTCCACTCTTTGCCAGATTTTCTCCTCATGGTAATTCAATTCTACTACAAAGAAGAAAAATATACATCTATATCCTTTCGCCCTTGTAGGTCATAATAATTAAGTGGATGCATATTTCTAATCCTCTTGGGAAGACGTGGCCCTGGAGGTGACCGTGTCCTCTGTAAAGAGTATGGATGTAACTTACAAGATACATTCAGGTTAATTGGCTGTGCAATTACCATGACTTGTTAATTTGGCATCACCTGTGTGTGATATGGACTGTTGGGTCAGTTGTAGAGTTTCGGCTCTGCAATCTGTGGTCACTGGTTCAGTCTCCAGTGGTGAAGATCATGGTATACACTGCCAATGAGACCTGATAAGGTCGAAACAGCTGTCCAGTGTTTCCGTATGTCATGTGTAGGTGTTTGCCGGATTTTCTTGTCAGGGTAATTCAAATCACAATATAATTCCTGAAGTAAAAAAAGAAAAATATACACTCTTTTGAACATTTGAAATATACAATTTGGCTGTTGATGTTCACAAAGTAGAAATCAAAAAGGTAAACATTTTGGTTTATGTTTCATACTGTCCAATGTGTTGCTAGTGATTTTGCAATAGAAGTTCAAAGAAAAAGGTATTGTTGGGGGGGGGGGGTCAGGAATTAATGCAGGCATTTCTGACACAATGATTATATGTATCATGTAAATGCATTTATAATCATTTCATCAAAGGAATGCATAATAAATCAATTAAAATAAGCATTAATAATAAAATCAGATCATTATATGAAGATTTAAATACAATGTTAATGATTGAACTATCGAAATGTATTGTCAATGGTCAGGAAGTAAACAAGCATTACTATGAGAATAAGGTTTAATATCATTCACAAAATATTTTATGATTTCTTGAATTTCCAGAACTTTTTCAATGCAAACATGAATCAAATTGAATTTTCAGAACTGACTGAGTTACCTCCCTTGTAATTATTAAAACCAATTGCTCTAGAAATTCGCAAATTAAAAATTTACTCCCTCTTTAAAATAGCTAAAAAGATGCACCTAACTTGGTGCATTGGTTGTCAAATTTTAGTTGAATTTTCATTTGGTTTTTGTATTTAAGTCATTATTTTTGGCAGCAGAAATTCCATGAAATATGGTCAATTTCAAGCTGTACATGTTAAAATAATTAGAACTTTATAAATTTATCATTTAAAAGAAAAAAAAATTACTTATATAATTTCATACTTTTATCATTAAAATCATATTAGATACAACCCCACCCAAACTACTAAACATGTAAATAGGTTTTATCATTACCTGTTAATCACCTGATAATTGAAACGTTTAGTTGTAAGTTTATGTATTTGTATCTAATACAATTTTATTAGTACCTCAATACAATTTTATTCATACCTCAGTACAATTGTATTAGTACCTCAATACAATACTATTAATACCTCAGTACAATTTTAATAGTACCTCAATACAATTCTATTTATACCCCAGTACAATTTTATTAGTACCTCAGTACAATTTTGTTAGTACCTCAGTACAATTTAATCAGTATCTCAATACAATTTTATTTATACCCCAGTACAATTGTATTATTACATCAATACAATTGTATTAGTACCTCAGTACAATTTTATTAGTACCTCAGTACAATTTTATTACTATCTCAATACAATACTATTAATAGCTCAGTACAATTTTAGTAGTACCTCAATACAATTCTATTAATACCTCAATACAATTCTATTAGTACCGCTGTACTATTTATTAGTATTTCAATACAATTTTATCAGTACCTCAATACAATTTTATTAATACTTCAATACAATTGTATTAGTACCTTAGTTCAATTGTATTAGTACCTCTGTACAATTTTAATAGTACCTCAATACAATTCTATCAATACCTCAATATAATTGTATTAGCACCTCAGTACAATTCTATTAATACTTCTGTACAGTTTTAATAGTACCTCAATACAATTCTATCTAATTGTATTGAGGTACTATTAAAATTGTACTGAGGTATTAATAGAATTGTACTGAGGTACTATTAAAATTATACAGAGGTATTAATAGAATTACCTTGATACAATTGATAGAATTGTATTGAGGTAATTCTATTAATACCTCTGTACAATTTTAATAGTACTTCAGTACAATTCTATTAATACTTCTGTACAATTTTAATAGTACCTCAATACAATTCTATTTATACCTCAGTACAATTGTATTAGTACCTCAGTACAAATTGTATTAGTACCTCAGTACAATTGTATTAGTACCTCAGTACAATTCTATTTGTACCTCTATCAGCAGATATTGAGCAATATTGCAATACTGTTAAAACAGTATTAATGTTAATAATAATGTTTATAATAATGTTAATAATAATAATAATTATGATCATTATCATTTCGACTTTTCTATGCAAATATCCTGATTTGAAGAATTCATACAACACTTGGCGTCCCTCATTTAGAATGGCTGAGGGAGTTTGGAGCCAAGGTAGGAAATGGCAGGAAGTGACTCTGAGCACACAGATACTATATTCTAATCCAAAACAGAATTGTTGCCCTGTTGGCTGGGGCTGTAGAATACACCAACTGCTTCTCTAAGAGACCCCCCACTCCCCAATGAGTGTCCTGGATATATGACACTAAACAATCTGATGGTGAGGTTCCAATTAAGATTTGGGGAATGCAGAATACCCCTTCATTGGCCCAGAGTGGTAGCCCCTGATAGGGTTCTATCTATAGGTTGAATAGAACTAAACTGTGTACTTCTGCTAAACAGAATTGTTTGAAATAGAACTGTTTTAACGTTTAACTGTGTGTAAAAAAACTGTGTACTTTTGCTAAACTGAATTGTTTGAAATAGAACTGTTTGTGTATAAACAAGCATTTGGCATTAAATAACCTACTATGGTTGGTGTGCCATAAAACAAAATCAAACCAAACCAAACTAAACAGAATATCTGGTCATCATGTAAGTAATGTCATTGTTTTAATGGGAAATATGCTTAGTATATATAAACCGGCTCATTGAGCTACTGGGTAGAGTATTCGCCAATGGTCCGGGAGACCTGGGTTCAATCCCAGGTCGCGTCATACCAAAGACTTTAAAAATGGTACTTGATACCTTCTTTCTTAACACTTAGCAATATAAGGTACATATCAAGGGTAAAGGGGAGAAATCCAGGGAAAGGAGTAGCGCCCTCCCCAACACCTCGGTGTAGTAGCTATTGAAAATAGAGCCTTCTCCTCGCCCTCGACTATAGTCGCCAACTTTACTTATATATATATATATATACTAGCCCTATTATTACAATAATACTTGCTTAAGTTCTTGACCACTGATTGTTCCTTTTTTCTTGATTTTTAATGCATTTCTACCATGGACAAGATGTAACTTTAGTTCACTTTTTAAATGAAGTAAAGTTGGTTTGAATTCAAAGTTTCCCTTCTCTTAAACTTGTTTCTTAACTAAGACTAAAGAACCCAGTTTTCTCTACTATTTACCCAGAGTTGGGTGTAGAACAGATGTATTTATGCCTTTCACAAGGGCATTTGCACAAAGTGAAATACAAACTGCTTCGTCCAGGATTTGAACTTGTGTCACTGTTTCCATATCTTATAATGATTATCATTACGCTAAGCCTGCCTTTCTATCGTAAATTCCTATTTGCAAAATATTTACATTATGTAACACTATAAGCATTTCTATCTCTAGGTTCACATATTTTGGGATAATGATGTATATACATACATGCAGGTGCAAGTATATCTATATGTGTATGCACATAGGCATAGCATCTATATGTGTGTATATATAAACATTGGTATTACATTTATATGTCTGTACATAAGTTTAACAAGTTAGGGAGGCCAGCAGATTAATTTTATTTTTGATTAACAACTTAATATTGGAATTTGAAAAAAAATTAAAGCCATTTTTTGTCTGGTGTATTTGGTAATCAAAATTAAATCTTTCTTGATTAAACCTGATGCTAAGCCCTTATGAGAATCAATGAAAATTGGATCTGGAATTTTTCTAATCATAGCAATAATTTTTGGCATTATTATTGGTGTCGTTTGCACTTTTAGCAAAGAAAGAAGATGGAGGTTGATGCTCAGGCCGAATTTTTCTACAGAGAATGTCTCAAAGGAAATGGTAGGTATAAGAATTCCTATATTTGTAATTAAAACAAGAATGAACTCTTGTGTTCATTGTGCTGTCTGAAGAATTAGAATAAGTTGGGAACCAATCATATTTCTGTTGTGCTATTGTGGAATGAGATTTGCCTCCAAAGTGACCAATTCCTCATTATTGTCCAGGTTTTCCTTTCACCTGATATTTTCAACATTCTTGTACTTTTGGGAAGTCACAAAGAATTCCTAACTGCCAGATGCTATGGAATAATACTTTTTCCAATATACAAAAAAGGAGAAGAATTCATTTATCAGAACACTTTCAAGAAAGGGTAGAAATATAGATTATCCTTTGAGGTTATATATATATACATATATATTGCCCAGTCGGCTGGGGCCGTAGAATACACTGACTGCACCTCTACTGAGGGGTAAGACACCCCCTTACGAGTGTCCTGGATATGACAGTAAACAATCTGATGGTGAGGTTCCAACAGTGCTGGCGCTTTGGGGAATGCGGAGTACCCCTTCATTGCCATCGCTCCCAGGTCCACTCTGGCCCGGTATTGTAGCACCTGATAGGGCCCTATCTATGGGTTAAATAGAACTAACAGCATACTTATGCTAAACTGAATTGTTTGAATAAACTGAATAGCTTGAAATAAAAATGTTTTTGACAATTAAACCGTACTTACATTTAAACTGCGTGCTTATGCTTAACTGAATTATTTGATATAGAATTGTTTTTCGACATTAAAACTGTATTTACACTTAACTGAATTGTTACATATAACTGCTTGAATAGTTTGAAATAGAAATGTTTTTGACCTTTAAACTGTGTACTTATGTTAAACTGAGTTGTTTTAAAAAGAACAAATTTACATAAAAATGGATTTGGCGTTAAATAACCTACAAAGGTTGACATGCCATAAAACCCAATAAACCAACCAACCAACTATATATATATATATATATATATATATATATATATATATATATATATATATATATGCATGAAAGTAAATAATTGAGCAAAATCCGACAATATAGAGAAAAAATTGATAAAAAGGTAATCCAAGCAGAAGGTGTGATTTATTGTGAAACAAAGTCGACACTATAGCGTTTCGGTTCAAATGAACCATCATCAGGACTGGGAGGGATGATTTAGTGATGTTAAATCAGCGATGAATGTTTAGAAATGCAAAAATACAAAAACCTTGGGAAAATTTTTATATCGGGAAAGAGTTGGCCGTTTAATCAGTAAATCAGCGTTTGTTTTTTAAATTACGTCATTTGACTTATTAGGAATATTGTATAGAATTTATATGTTTCATTTGTTCATCGAGAAAGATTTCAAATCAAAAAGAATGGGAAAAAAAAAAGAAAAACAATGAGAAAGTGTAATATTATGATTGTGGGGAAAATGTTAACTAAAGATAAAATATATTGTAGCTATTTAGAATGTATTTGTGCATGTACGGAGAAATATTATAAAAACCCGAACGATTGTTTAAAGAATTACAAAATGAAATAGCACCAGCCTCGAAAATTCGTCTCAGTTTTCTTTTGTTGTGAATGTAAAGGAGCATCTTTGCAGAATTGAAATCGAAGTTATGATCAAATTGAGAAATGTGTTGAAGAAATGCATTAAGGTTATCAACACTTTCTCTATTGTGTTCTTTCAAGTGAACGTAAAAGTTAGGAGACGTTTCACCAATATATTTTAATTGACAGTTCCTATAAGGAATACAATAAACACCGGCGTCTGAAACTATGTTGTGTTTGTGTACTAAAGTGTACTAAATCGCGGATCGTTTTAGAGGATAAAGAGGCAGTTTTAATATCGAGTTTTTTAAAGTTGTTTATTATGATGATGTTGGTTGAAAAATTGTTAGGAAAAGTAATGAATGTATGTGAGGGGGACTAGTTTTATAGGAGGGTGAGTTGGCATTAGTTCGAGGTTGAATCTTATTGTGGATTTTAAGGGCTTTTGGTTTAAGAAAGTGAATAAAAGATTTGGGATATAGAAGGTTAAGAAAGGACCTTTATACATGGTTGAATTCATCATTTAAATATTTCGAGGAACAAATACGTAGGGCTTTGAGATAAAACCCCATGATGATACCTTTTTTTTGGTATTGTTATTATTGTGTCAATAGAAATGTATATGGTCGTTTTTACAGATGGGTTTATGGTAAACCTTGAATTCTAGTTTGTTAATATTCCTAATAAGTCAAATGTCTCGAAAAGGAAGAGTGTTGTTGGATTCAAGTTCATATGTGAACTTTATAGAAGGTTTTACATTATTTAGTCAGTGATGCTATGTAAATCAAGATCTTGTGGATAAATAAGCAGGATGTCATCTATCTATCTAAAGTAACAGACATTTTTTGGTGGGGTGGTGGATATTAGAAGAGACCAGATTCTAAGAATTCAAGAGAAATGCATGCAAGAACTCCGCTGAGCAAAGATCCCATCGATAAACCAAATTTTTGTTTATAAAACTTGTTGTATTGGAAATAACTAGGCGAAGTGAATAAGATACAAATTTTAATCAGTTTATCGAAAGGTAGAGGTAATGTAGAATAAGGTTTTTGAAGGAGAATGATGTAGACGTTCAATGTATCTATCAACATGTATATTGGTATATAGGGATTTGGTATCTAAACTAGCGAAATATTTGTTGTTCATATCAAAGTTAATTAGAATTCTTGATGTGTACATCACTGATGGTACCTAACAGAGGGGATAATAATTTGGCGAGAAGTTTAGCGATATTATGGGGGGCCGATTCTATACCAGAATTAATAGGTCTTAAGGGATTGTCAGATTTCTAGGTTTTAGGAAGACCATCAATTTTTAGGATTATGGGGTGGTAATTGATCAATGAGCACCAAGATTTATCATCATTAGAGATTAATTTTTTGTAAGATTTGTTAAAGTCGTTAATATTATTTAAAACAGTTTGTTGGGATATCTTTTCTTAGGTGTTGTTTTTATCAAGTAGTTCCATAAGTTTTTGGTTATAGACTGTAGTATTTATAATAACAACACCTCTGCCTTTGTCAGAAGATGAAATAATGATTTTGTGGTTAGAAGAGAGAGATTTCTACGCAGTTATGTATCTGTTACGTTGGGTCAGTTCATCAGTATGGCATTTAGTGGAAGCGACAATGATATCTTGTATGAATCTTTTATGGAACTCAGAGTCATCGTGTCCGTAATTTATGTAAATTAATTTCCCCATATGATGGTTTCTGATTTTATATATATATATATATATATATATATATATATATATATATATATATAACCCAAATCTTTTATACAATTTGCTAAATCTAAAGCCCTTAAAATCCACATTAAGAATCAAACGTGAACTAATTCCGACTCACCTTCCCATAAATCTCGTCATCTTCCACACATTCATTACTTTGACAAACAATTCTTCTACTAACATCGTGATAAACAACTTGAATAAACTCGATATTATTGATTAAACGTCCAACTCTTTTCCAAAATTTAGATTTTCCCAAGGTTTTTGAATTTTTGTATTTTTTAAACATTCATTGTTGATTTAACATCGCTAAATCATCCCTCCCAGTCCTGATGATGGTTCATTAGGACCGAAACACCATAGTGTCGACTTTGTTTCTCAATAAATCCCTCCTTCTGCTTGGATTACCTTTTTATCAATTGTATATATATATATATATATATATATATATATATATATATATATATATATATATATATAGTAGTATTCGGTCCAGTTAAACCGGAGTTGGGAGTAATTCCATCAGGACAAAAAAAAAAAAAAACATTCAACAGTGAACATTTAAATTTTCCTGGTAAGGAGCTCAATGTAACTGACATTACAGAGCAATAATTTCTTTAAGAAAAAACAAAACGAAGTAACAATATACGAAATTGTAGGAATCTTGGTAGCATATAGGCTAACGGGCTGGATTTTGACATTGAAGTGAGTTCAAAATCTAATCTATTCTGTTCACTTTTGGACTCTTACCCTTTGATAAAGGTGGGAGCAGCTGTATTCCACCAGCTATGGGTTAGATAGAACTACTACTGTCCTTAAAGGATTAAATAACCCATGAAGGTTGATATGCCATTAAACTAAGAAACCGAACCAAAATATACTAAACGATGAAGTAATCCACAGGAAATGCGCAATAAAATCCACTTTAATTTTGCCACCGATGTAATATGAAGAACAATCTATGCAACAAACACCTCAAGTCAATCCATTCACTAGCTTCCCAATAAAAATAAAAACCTATTAAAATTCACCATGAATTACAGAAGCAAAAATGTGATTCATTTACTGGACTGCACATGCTGTCAGAGACAATATATTATAAAGTCAGAATAGCCATTTGACTTTAGACTAAATTACAACTGAGACACATTCAAATCTAGATTCCAATAAACTGATGCTTGTAGAATTGCATTTCTGCTCAAACGGTTTCAAATTTAACAGTAATGTAAAGTTTACCATCTTAGAAAGAAATGAAAAAAGTATAAAAAAACAACAATAAACTCTTGGACAGAATCACAGCAAAAATAGAAACACAGAAGAATAAACGGATGAAGTGTCTCCAAACGTTTACCTCAAATGTCTTAAACATAAATGATTCGCAAGGCGCTGATTTGAAATCGGATAGACAGAATAGGGATGACATATAAATATCTAAATAAAGAAATGTTCGAACAAGCAGTCATGACTAATTTAAAACTCACCTACTCATTGGTAATATATATCTCTCAAATGGAGGGCTCAGTTCCGGGTGTCCCTTAAGCAGAAATCATATTAAGGTCAGTTGAAGACACTTGAGAAGCAGAAAATAATTTTCATTTAATGAATTGATATGCTACATTACCAGTTCAGTTTTCGTCGATTCTTTTCTGGCTAAAGAACGAAATTAAGACTTTCTAAAAACTTTTCTTGGTGAAAACGTTTTCTCGTGAAGATGACCTAAGGTCGAAACTATTTGAGTTGAGAACAAATCAAAAATTACATAAAACAAAAAATATTTGTGTTATCATTTTTGTCCATATTTATATACGTGGTGCCTTCAATAATTTTCCAGACTTTTTTTTGTACAGGCATTTAAAATTGTCGTAGACTCTTGAAAATTCACAATGTTATTGCTATACATCTTATGAGATGACTTATCAATTTTTAGGATTTCAGGTTTAAATGAACAGCTACAGAAGCAATTGGAATACACCCTACTAAAGCCTGATTGTCACAACTGGGGAATTTCAACAATGCAATCTGAACGTGAGGACACTTTAGAAGAATGATATGCAATAAAATTCTTTTTTAAACTTGGAAAAAATGCCACAGAAACGTATGGAATGCTTCAGACTGCTTTTAGAGCATCTTGCATGAATGGAGCATCAGTTTTTGAGTGGCATAAGAGATTCAAGGAAGGCAAGGAGTCTGTAAGGGATGATGGGAGGTGTGGGAGGAGTAGGGAAGTCAATACACCAGAGTTGATTGGCCAAAGGTTTAGGGTTAGGCTTACTATGTTGAGGTTTTAAGGGAGTTCAGGAAGAGATTCTGCCAGAAAAGGCCAGCACTCTTCAAATCGGGCCAGTGGTATTTCCACCAGGACAATGCACCAGTCCACAACTCTGTCCTTGTCACAAACTATTTGACCAAGATGGGAATCAAGACAGTTCCTCAACGTCTCTATAGTCTAGACCTTGCTCCCTGTGACTTTTGGTCATTCCCTAAGCTCAGAAGCTGTCGTTATGAGAGAATTAAGGAGATGAAAGAGGCTGTGACGAAGGTCATTGACATGCTCACACAAGAGGACTTCGATTGGGTCTTCCATAAGTTGTTGGAACGGTACATCAAGTGCATTGCAGCCGGAGGAGATTACTTCTAAGGAGACTAGAGTTTCATGTGTGCATTATCAATAAAAGTGCCCATACGAAAAGATTCTGGAAACTTATTTAATGATCCTCGTATATATATATATAGGTATGGAAGCAAAATTAAGAATATTCTAGTATAATAATAAACGACCCTATTGTAAAACAAAATTAATTTTAATTTAAAAAATAAACAACAAAATTAGAAGATAGACATAAAACAGTAAATTTACTCAATATGGCCGATATTTTTTTCTGTTATTGTATCAAGACACTTTCGAAAAGATTTGCATGCCTTCAAAATAAATTCTTTAGGCATTTTATTCTATCCTTCCTTAATAGCAGTCTTAAGCGAACCAATATTTGGGTGGGAAGTTGCATTTGTTTTGTTTTCTAAAACAACCCATATAGTGTAAACAAAGGTTTTATGGACTGGGCTTAAATCTTGTTTAATTTCTTTCATCACAATTTTCTCGTAGACTTTCAATTCATTAGCATGCTTTCTTATTGACATTTTTGGATCCTTCTTAATCTCCGTATCAAGAATTGTTAAAAAGCCTTTTTCTAGTGGTTTTTTGTTGTTGTTCAATCCTCCACTCCCCCTTTTCCTTAAAAAAATTATTTTTCTTTAATTTTTTTCTTTGCTTTGTATAAAGTAGACAAAGAAACTTTAGATTGGTTTCGATATTTAGCAAATCATAGATTCTTTGTCGTTTCTTTTCTTTCTCACTCATATTGGTCTGAATGTTAATTTCAAAAAGTGCTTGAATAATAGAGATAATCCTGAAAATTTAGATTTATGGCGTTTTTTTCCCAAAAATTGAACTAACCAGACTAAATCAAATACGTTTTAGAAGTTATTTCATATTTTGCTTCCGCACACACACACACACACACACACACGCACACACATATATTTACCAGCCCATTGGCATAATGGTCAGAGTGTTCGCCAATGGTCCGAAAGACCTGGGTTCAATCCCTGGTTGAGTCATACCAAAGACTCAAAAAATGGTACTTGATGCCCCCTTGCTTAATACAGGATTATTAGGTACGGATTAAGGGTAATCCAGAGAAAGAAGTAGCGTTCTCCTCTGCCCCTCGGTGTAGTAGCTATTGAAAAAGAGTGCCTTTTGGTCACCTTCGACTACGGCCGGCTAACTTATATATATATATATATATATAGAGTCGAATCTTGAATAATTTCCTTTTTCAAAAGCAAGTTGTAATTACGCTTTTCAGAATTCCAACGTTTTAAATGCAACTGAAAATTACTTGATTAAAGGGTGCCTTCATTGGCCATTCTTATTTCAGTAGTGAAAGAGTGCTCATCATAATCTCACACCCCCTAAAATGGAGGAACTAAAAGTGTCTATTCAGTATGTAATGTTGTAGGAGTTTAAGAATAACGAAAATGCTTCAGAAATAATTAAGAAAATTTGTAGTGTTTAAGGAGGTGTCATTACTGACCGCGAATTCTGAAACTGGTTTTCAAAGTTTGGTTCTAATGATAGATCATTAAGAGACGAACCCAGAGAAGGACGTCCATTAAACATCGAGGAAGATGCATTTAGAGGATTGGTGGAATGCAATCGGCACAGAATTACTCGAGAATTAACATTTGACCTAGACATATCCTAGTTCACAATCTGCCACCATTTGAAAAAGGTTGGAAAGAGAACAAGCCGGACATTTCGGTTCCTTATACTCTTAGAAGAATAAAAGAAATCGCATATTAATCGCGACAAGTCTTCTTTTAAAGTAGAAGAATGACCCGTTTCTTAAGAATATCATTACAGGTGACAAAAAAAATTGGTCTTTTATGACAATATTCAATGCAAAACGCATTGGACTGATCAGCAGGAATCTCCACAGCCGACCCCCCCCCAAAGGCAGAGCTTCATGGAAGAAAAGTTAGGCTGTGTGTATGGCGGGGGATCACCATGGTATTATTTATTTCGAGATTTTAAAGCGCATTCAAACACTCAATACAAACTTATTAATAACTTCAATGTGTGCATGGAAATCTTCCAAGAAATTTGCCCTGCATACATCAATAAGATAACGCAAGGCCACATTCACCAAGAATCTCGCAGGAAAAAATATTGGATTGAGGCTGATCTGTTCTACCCATCCACCATATTCTCCAGACCTTGTGCTAAGTGTTTTTCATCTTTTTCCTTCTCAACAAAATTCTTTGAATGACAAATTTTCTCAAAGAGATCAGATAAAAACGTTTGTGGAAAACTTGTTCATTTTGAGACCAGCTGAATTTTATTTAAGAGGAATCAATAAACAACCTGATAAATGGTAAAAGGTGATTCAAAATAGTGGCAAATATATGTTTGATTAGAATTAAATTTATTGTTGAATAATTCATGAATAAATCATCTATTTTCTAAAATGGAGATTATTTATGGCTCAATCCAATATATATTTTATTTATGTTTCTTTTAGACATGGTTTATTGAATGATCGACAAGGATTGTTTATTCTGATCTTTTTTTCCAGTGAGTATGGTGCAGAGGATGCATTTGATGTATTCAGTCTATGCTGATATGACAAAGCAATTTAGTCTTATCAATTACTGTCAATATATTACTATGTATTTATAAGGTGTGTTCAAAAAGTATCCAACACCTTCGCTGTTATTTGGAATAGGTCAACTACATCCTCTGCAGAGGGGTAAGATTCCTTCCAAGAAGGGTTTCCTTGAAATGACACAAACCTGCATCCAATTCTGGAACTCTAGAGGGTGTGGGATTACTTCTTCATTACTATTACTCCCAGGTCCACTTTCACTAGAGTAGTAGCATCTATTAAGGTCCCATCTATGGGTCAATTAGATTTGAAAAAAATTATATCTGATAATAATACTTGAGACCTTATATAATTACGATTAGATTATTAATATTGGATTGGGATATTTGAAACCATTTAATTGTACGCAAAATAGTTGTATTAGAAAGGAATACTTCATATAGGTTTGGTTTGGTTTCTTTGTTTTAATGGCATATCAGCCTTCGAGGGTAATTGAATGCCAAAGCCTTACTTATAGAAGACCATTAGTGGTATTATTTAATCCATAGCTCGTGAGGGAATAAGGGAGCTCATGACTTGTTCCAAGGTTTTTAGTTCGAAAGTGACTGAAGTTCGATCTCGCTTAGTATTATGTCACAGTTCAACATGTTGGCCAGTTTGCAACGGTGACTTCTCTTTTTGATATAGTTGAACTGTGTGCAAAAAATGAGTTGGGACAAATAAAAAAAAATGGGAAAGATGCAGTGAAACATTAAAGATATAGTTATCTTTGCAGTCAAACATTTACAAATGAATAAAATTTCGCCATGAAATAACCCTTAAGGAGTTGATATGCCGTTAAACGAAACGAAAAGAACTTAGAAAGTTTTCAGACTAAGTATTTATTTAAAGGGACAAAAACGATAGCATAAACATTAAACACATTTGTTTCTGTGAGTTCTTTATTTGGTTGATTGAAACTCCTCATTTGATGGGGTGAAATTTTTTTTTATGAATGTTTGTGTGTCTGTTTTTCATATATATATATATATATATATATATATATATATATATATATATATATACGAAAAAAAGTAGAAAAAACAAAATAATCCAAATATGACGAATTTATTATGGTAGTCGACGTTCAACGTTTCGATTATAAAAACCATCTTCAGGAATTTAGATTCATGAAAAGTGCCGTAGATGTTTAATGAAATCGCAAGAGAAAAGAAAATATGTATAAAAAGAAAGATTCATAACAGTTAAAAATTTTTCTTCATATAGTCAGATTTAATTTCCATATTTACTTCTATATATATATATATATATATATATATATACGTATGCTGCATTTGATATATATATATATATATATATATATATATATATATATATATATATATATATATATATATACGTATACTGCATTTGATATATAGCAATCCAAGGAAAGGAGTAGCGCCCTCTTCTACACCTTGGTGTAGTAGCTATTGAAAAGGGAGCCTTCTGGTCGCCCTCGATTAAGGGAGGATATATATATATATATATATGCTTTTGGTTAAATATATATGTATATATGTAAAAGCAAAAGATAGATATAATGTACCGGTGTATCTGTATCTAAACTCATGAAAGAGAGAGAGATAGAGAGAGAGAGAGATAGAGAGAGAGAGAGAGAGAGAGAGAGAGAGAGAGAGAGAGAGAGAGAGAGAGAGAGAGAGAGCATGTAAGTGTGTATATATTTACCCAACCCCTTCGCTATGAACTGGATGCTCAATAGGGTCAACTTTTAAATGGAGTACAGCCGATTTGAATTCAATTTTCTTTCTTCTAGATTGGTTGCCGTACAAAGGCTAAAAAAGCCAGTCAACTTGACTATTTCCTCTCCATTGGTGAATCGATATATAGATTCATGTCTTTCCTAAGAGCATTTTCGTGACTTGAAATGCAATCAGCCTCATCCAGGATTTTAGCTCAGGTCACCGATTCTATTTACTACGACGATAACCGCTACGCCACGACCACCACCTATGTGCATTAGAGTTTGTAAAGAGAGAGAGAGAGAGAGAGAGAGAGAGAGAGAGAGAGAGCGGGGAGATGAGGTAGAATGTGTTTAAAAGCATTAGAGTGAAATAGAAGAAGGTTATGTATAAATGTGTGAGTAAAAACAAGAGAGTGAATTAGGAATAAAGTATGAGCATGCAAAAGCACGAGAGAGAGAGAGAGACAGAGACAGAGACAGAGAGAGACAGAGACAGAGAGTCTGAGTGAATGCGTGTGTGTATGTGTGTAAAATCACTAGAGTTTGAATTTGTAAAAACATCAGTTTGAGAGAGGAAGTGTGTATTAAAGAGAGAGAGAGAGAGAGAGAGAGAGAGAGAGAGAGAGCGAAAGAGGAAGGAAAGTCGTCTAAATAAGAGTGTGTAAAAGCAACAGAGAGAAGTATATGTATGTGTTTAAAAGTATAAGAGAGAAAGAGGGAGAGAGAAAGAGAGAGAGAGAGAAAGAGAGAGAAAGGGAGAGGGGGGAAGGAAAGCAGTGTGGATGTGAACACAAAAGCGACAGAGTGAGAGAGGGGAAGTGTGAGTATGTGTGTGTGTGTGTGTGTAAAAGTATAAGAGAGAGAGAGAGAGAGAGAGAGAGAGAGGATGGGAGAGTGGATCCTATCATTTGCTCAAGAGGAGTAAGAACTTACTAATTAAAGATGAAACACTTTTCACATGAAACCAACAACTCTCATGTCTGTCTGTTCTAGGGAACACTTCCTCCTCATGGTGAATCCCGCCCACCCCCGGAACTTTCCCTTTGGCAATGATTTCCGAGCCTTTTCCTCACTTGAGTGACCTGCAAAGGCCGAGATCAATAACCGTCAGTGGCCGAAAACAGATGGACCAGTGACCACTGCCAGAAACAGATAAAACATCAAAGGTCGGTAAGTGGCAAGGGTAGGTGGTCAGATGGCTACTGATGGCTCGGAAGACGGACAATTGTTGAGGATTTCAAGGAGAGAGAGAGAGAGAGAGAGAGAGAGAGAGAGAGAGAGAGAGAGATGTTGCGATGGTAACTCTTTAAGGGATTCTTGTTCAATTAGGTAGAGGAAAGGAATTGAACAGTGAAAGGCTCAAAGACAGAATAATTTGAAAGAACTGGAACAAGCACTTGCGCTTTAACTGTCTATGTAGTAAAATGCAAAAGTTTACACGCACACACACACACACACACACACACACACACACGTACACACACATACACACATGCACACAAACGCATATACACACACATGCACACACATGCACATACACACACATATAGGGAGTTTCAGAAAAATTGATATCATTTCGTAATCTCGTTTGAGGAAAAAAGTGATAGCTGGCTACCTGTATTGTTAATAGTCAATCAGGTGGGAAAGGCTGATATGCTTATATTAATTAGTAGGTGTTTTATGGCATATCAACTCTTGTGGTTTATTTAATTCCAAATCCTGTTTTTATCGATGTATGATTTGTAAGCGGATAGTTTGTTGGTAATTTGATTCATAAACGAGATGTTAGTGCTCATTTGTTTGCATACAGTTAAATGATTTCAAGTATTCCTATCTGACACTAATAATTCTATTTAAATTAATTATCTATTTGCAGATAATTAGATGGTTTCAAGTATTCCTCTAAAATATTAACAGTTTTATCTAATATCAATCATTTGTTTGCACACAGTTAAATGGTTTCAAGTATTGCTATTTAACATTAGCAATTCTATTTATTTAGTATCCCTATGTAATATGAATAATTTGTACAAGACGCATGTTTTCAAATAAGTAATAATGATAATCCCTTTTAAATGATTGAACGGTTCTATTTGACACCCCTTAGATGGGACCCAAACCGGTACAACCACTCTGGACCAGAGTGGACCTGGAAATAATGGCAACGAAGCCGTATGTCACATTCACCGAAGCTACCTGACAGGAGCCTAACCATCAGATGTAGTTGTGTCATACCCAGGATACTTGTGTTGAGGGATGGTAGTCTTACTCTTTTGCAGGGGTGCAATCAGCGTATTCTACAGCCCTAGCCACTGGACAGACTTACCTTGAGATGTTCATTTCCATATACAAATCAAAAACACGTATTAATTCGTACTAACATTTATAGTCAGTGATTTCGCGCCAGAAGTGTTTTATGACCAGTAATTTTAGGATTTAATGAAGTGAAAGGTGCCTCTCACTTTTTCTTCTTCAAATTAATCGACCAGAACAGGTTTGGAGAAGTCATAATTTTTTTCATAAAACCCCGAGAAATTGCAGCGAATTTTCAAGGTAGGTTTTATTGTTTTTTTCCAGCCTGAACAGCTCCATAACATTTTTTTCTCTTTGATCCCCAACATTAAGGAAAAAATTCGTGCAATTTTTATAGCATGAGTACCAACAACTCAAAAATCTATATTTAATATTTCATGCCAGGATAGAAATGTCATTCACAGGAAAAAGGAAAGACGTTTAAAATTTAAGCATAGAATTTTGAGTTGTTTCTACACACACCGTTAAAATTTGAGATCATTTCAACGTAAATTGGTCAAGTTATTACATTAAGAAATAATATCGATTTTTCTGAAACATCCTGTACATCTTCAATGGTGTCCAATTTTTTAAACGCTCTCTCTCTCTCTCTCTCTCTCTCTCTCTCTATATATATATATATATATATATATATATATATATATATTCACCTGCTGTACTCAAAGGAATTCCACGGATTGCATGTGTTTAAATTATAAGTAATTCTAAGATTAATCTTAATTTGGTTAATTAATAACACGAATACCTAATAAAAATGTAATAAAAAATAGACACGTAAAAAGCCTTAATTAGTATAATTAAGTATTAACCAAAAGATTGCATGGAAAAATTCAAGTTTCGGTATTTCAAAATAGTCATTTACCAGGCTTAACGTAGTTTCGATGAAGTATGGGACACTCAGTGCGAATCGAACTCATTAACTATGATCCACTAGTCTCGCTCTCTAACCATTATGCCTACTTGAGGAGTTCAGTTGTATGAAGTAACTTTTTTTTGTAGGTAAATTAATTTATCTTTATTTTTGTGAAAAAATTACTTAACTTTTATGTATATGTGTGTATGAGTACGTTTGTGTGTAGGCAGGTGTGTCTATGTGTCTATGTGTTGAAAGCATTAGAGTGAGAGGTGTCCGTGGTGTAATGGTTATCGTCGTCAGGAAATGGACACGGCGACATGAGTTCAAATCCTGGACGAGACTGATTGCATTTCACATAGCACTAATACCCTTGGGAAAGGTATGAATCCAATTATTCTCCCTCCAGCTATTGGTAAATAGTAGGGCAGACTAGGTTCTTCAACTTTGGTTAGGCAACTAGTCTAGGAGAAGGAAAACTCTGAATTCAAACCTGTTAAACTCCGCTTAAAATTGACCTTGTGTCATATCCTGCTCGAGCGGAGGGGTTGGGTAAATATGCATTAGAGTGAGAGTATGTGTAATGTGTAAAGACATTAAAGAGTGAGAGACATAGAGTTTGTATATAAAAGCATCAGAGAGAGAGAGAGAGAGAGCGAGAGAGAGGGAGTGAGTTAATGCATGTGAAAGAGTGAGAGAGTGAGTGTGTGTGTAAAAGAACTAAAGAGTGTGTAAACGCATCAGATTGATTGATTTTAATGACACATCAACCTGTCTAGGATTATTTTATGCGTTGCGGTTCATTCTTTGAATTTATTTTAAATATTGGAAAATAAATTGCAACACCACTTCTAAAAACCAAAATAAAATTGCAACACCTCTTAAAACAAACAAAAAAAAAGAATTTGCAATACCATTTCTTCAAAGCAAACATCTCCAGAAATAAAATAAAATTTCAAAAATTCTCAAAGCAAAAATAAAATTGCAACATTTGAGAAAACTCAAATGAAAATGCAACAATGTCTAAAAACAAAAACAAAATTTCAACACTTGTAAAAAGCAAAAAAAAAAAAAAAAGAAAAAAAAAAGATTGGTACTCATCTAGAAACGAAAAAAATATTGCACTATCAATTCAAAATACAAAAAATTGCAACAGCTCTAAAGCAACAAAAAAAGAAAAAGAAAGAATTGCAATACTTTTAAAAACATAAAATAAATAGCCACACTAGTAAAGAAAAAACAAAAAAATTGCAACATTTCAGAAAACTAAAATAGACTTGTAACACATCCAAAAAGCAAAATAAAATTACAACATTCCCCAAAACCTGAATAAAATTGCAACATTTAAGAAACTAAAAAAAAAACCCCAAAAAACAACAATCACTGCATTTCTAAAAACAAAAAAATGAATAGCAACATCATTTCTGAGAAACAAAAAAAAATTGCAACCAAAAAAAAAATGGCAATAACTTTAAAACCAAAATAAAAATTTCAACCCCTCTAAAATCAAAATAGAATTGTTACATTTCTAAAACCCAAAATAAAATTATAATATCTCTAAAAAAAAAAAATTTTTTTACGTTTTAAAATCCAAAATAAAATGGTAGCACTTCTAATAACCAAAACAAAATTGCAGAATCTCAGAAAACTAAACAAAAATTGCGACGCCTCTAAAAACAAAATCATAGTTAAAATACTTTCAAAAAGTAAAATAATATTTCAACCTATCAGAAAACTAAGATAAAATTGCAACAGCTCTAAAAAAATGTCACAGCACAAAAAAAAAAAAAAAAAAAAAAAAAATCAAAATTGAGACACCTCTTAAAACCAAAATAAAATTGTGACACCTCTCAAAATTCAAATGAAATTGCAACGTCACTTCTGAAACCCAAAATAAAATTGCAACGTCACATATGAAAAATAAATGAAATTGCAACGTCACTTCTGAAACCCAAAATAGAATTGCAACGTCACATATGAAAAATAAATGAAATTGCAACGTCACTTCTGAAAACCAAAATGAAATTGCAAAGTCACATCTGGAAACTAAAATGAAATTGCAACGTCACATCTGAAACCCAGAATAAAATTGCAACGTCACATCTGGAAACTAAAATAAAATTGCAAAGTCACATCTGGAAACTAAAATAATATTGGAACGTCACATCTGGAAACTAAAATAATATTGCAACGTCACATCTGAAAACCAGAATAAAATTGCAACGTCACATCTGGAAACTAAAATAGAATTGCAACGTCACATCTGAAACCCAGAATAAAATTGCAACGTTACATCTGGAAACTAAAATAAAATTGCAACGTCACTTCTGAAAACTAAAATAATATTGCAACGTCACATCTGAAACCCAGAATAAAATTGCAACGTCACATCTGGAAACTAAAATAAAATCGCAACCTCACATCTGGAAACTAAAATAATATTGCAACGTCACATCTGGAAACTAAAATAAAATTCCAGAGCCTCTTCGGAAAACCAAAATGAAACTGCAAGTTCTCAGAAAAAATATTGCAACGCCACATCTTAAAGCCATAAAAATTGCAACGCCACATCCAAAAACCAAAATAAAACTGTAAGTCCTAGAAAAGAAAAATAGAATTGCAATAATTTTGAAAACAAAAATAAAACTGCATCAATTTGTCAACAAAAATAAAATTGTGTGAACATATCTAACGTTTTTACTTATTTCTATACTGGAAGAAAATCATATCTTTGATTACAGGGGTTCAATGATTTAGAATCTGGTAATAGATAATACCTAATAACATCCGTTTCATTGTATTACTTTCCATAATAAAATCTACTTATGATTTTTATGTTTCTATATTGTTCAATATTGAACATTTTTTTATTTCCTAATACCGTTTTAGTTTTAAACCTATGATGAATATACCATCAAACTTTAATTAATTTATTCCTCAATTTATGAATTAGTATATATATATATATATATATATGTGTGTGTGTGTGTGTGTGTGTGTGTGTGTTGGCGTGTGTTCGCCAATGGTCTGGGAGACCTAGATTCAATCCCAGGTCGTGTCATACCAAAGACTTTAAAAATGGTACTTGATACCTCCTTGCTTAACACTCAGCATAAAATACGGATCAAGGGTAAAGTGGAGCAATCCAGGGAAAGGAGTAGCGCCCTCTCCTACATCTCAGTGTAGTAGCAATTGAAAAAGGAGCCTTCTGGTCGCCTTCGACAACGGTCGTCGACTTTACTTATATATATATATATATATAATGTTAATAAAGTTGTGGAGCAGTTTTGAAATTTAATAACGTTATAAAAGTGATATAATAATTTGTTAAAAAATAAATGAAAGATAAAAATCTTGATGTTTTATTGTTGATGTATTTTTTGATTTTCACACTTCTGTATGACAGCCATGTTTGTTGAAACTTTTTTCAAGTCTATTCACGAACCTCCTGATTACATTCCTTAAATTGATGCTATGATATATT
The DNA here is from genome assembly GCA_963585895.1 of Sepioteuthis lessoniana. NCBI lineage: Eukaryota > Metazoa > Mollusca > Cephalopoda > Myopsida > Loliginidae > Sepioteuthis > Sepioteuthis lessoniana. Next base: position 878,662 of record OY757927.1, on the reverse strand, counting down.
TTGCTTGAATTACGAAAAATAGGCTTTTCAGTTGGTTTATTATTGTCATTTGTTGTTTTGTGCTTTTTTAATTAAGAGGATTTAATTAAAGATTCGTTTTCCGAAGTTATTTTCATGTTTTTTTTTACTAAATGATTTTATAATTTGAAAACTGCTGTAGAACTTTCTAAACACTATATATATGTATATATATATATATATATACATATATATATGGACACATGCATACGTCTACAGAGAGAGAGAGAGAGAGAGAGAGAGAGAGAGAGAGAGAGAGAGAGAGAGAGAGAGAGAGAGAGAGAGAGAGAGAGATTCCCGATGTTACAAAATTATCATAAAAAATAGTGATAACTTGATCCCAAAATATGGAGTAGATCCTATTCAATGCAGTAAATCAGATTGTTGCATCAAGAAAGAAAAATGGCGACATAGATGGAATTTTCTGTAGACTCCAGTGAAGAGATATGTCCTTCCACAATAATTGAAGGAAAGCAGCGCAAAAAAAAAAAATTGTAATTTTATAACTAATTTGATTAGCATAAGAAAAAAATGCACAAAACAATCTCCAAATAACAAGAGGAGGATGAATAATAATAATAATAATAATAATAATAATAATAATAATAATAATAGGCTGAATACTTAATCATGTTCTTGTTTAAAAAAAAAATTGGACTTATGACGACATCAACATTGTAATTCAATGTATTTAGTTAACATTTTTTTCTTTTAAACATAAATTGCAATAGAATCTACTGTTAGAAGATGCCTTGGCGTTCTTGACAATTGACGATGTAATCCAAGAAGAAATACCTACCTTGTCTTTGATATACTAATAATACTTTGATAAAAGAGATGCTATTCTTTTATTTTCTATTGGAGAGACACATTTTGTGAAATTACTATCTCATTTGAAAATCATTCTGCCGAAAGCCAAAATACATTTTCCCCCCTTTTCACAACTGATAGAAGTTTTATATATCACGTTGTAATGGAGGTGTTATTATTGTAACGATTATCATCGTAGGAAATAGACACGGTGATCTGAGTTAAGACCCTGGACGGAACTGTTTGCGTTTTACATGGCATTAATACACTTGGGAAAAGGTATGATCTCACTATTCTCCCTCCAATTATGGGCAAATAGTAGTGAAGTGTTTAACTTTGGTCAAGTGAACAGTTTAGGAAAAGGAAAATATAGAATTCAAACCAGTTAAACTCCGCCAAATATTTGACCTTGTATCTTGCGACGTTGGGTAAATATATCAATCAAGTTGTTAAGATAATGTAGACCGTGGTCTGACGAATGCATGAATAAGAAACTGACAGTTACGAAGCATCATTGAATTTATGTCTATGCTATCCTAACTTAAACTTATAATCTCTGTCAAAGATATTGAGCACTTTTTATTTATGAATATTGCAAACTATGCCCCCCCCCATGGGGGTTGAGCTCTCTGGCGAAGGAATTGCCGGCCGCCGATAGCGTAATGCAAAGCTCTTCGAAAGAATTGAGCACTCTGGTAGCCGATAGGGTATAAAAAAATGTAAACAAAGGCTGCTGCTGCTGTTTCCAAAAATAAAAATACCTTAAAATTCCCTTAGCCAACGTGGTCCGCTTGGTGGACGAGTGGTCTGAACCACAGTTTAGCGTAAAGTTGGACGGGTTTCGATCCCGGCTCCGAGCGTCCTGCGTGGCTAGCCACACTGAAGAGTTCTGATAGAACGAAACAGTCTGTCTGCGGATGACTATATATATATATTATTCAGTCCAGTTAAACCAGAGTCGGGAATAATTCTGTCCTGCAAGTTTTGGTGTTATTGATTCATATCAATACCCGTAACAGGATAGAAATAAATTTATAATCCTAATGTGACTGGTTTTTGTTTTGCTTAAAGGTGTATATATATATATATATATATATAGAGAGAGAGAGAGAGAGAGAGAGAGGGGAGCGAGAGATAGAGAGGGGGGTGATGCATTGAAAAGTAATTCCTTATAGGAACGAAGAGAAAAAAAAAATAGGGTCACAGATGAAATTATTTGGAAATAAGCCGATTGCCGAATAATTGAGAGTCAGTTAAGCTTAAAATTTGAAGTGCAATGATAAATGTGATGAGTAAATATTTTGTATATGTCCAAATGTCTGGGCAGAAGTGCATCATCTTTGCTGCACGTGTATATGCAGGGAATTTCAGATTTCAAAAGAGAAACTATTTGGTAGCAGCAGCAGCAGCAGCAAAAAAAAAAAAAAAAGCAAAAGAAACAAAACAAAGAAAAAGAAAACAACAATAACAACAACAACAAATAAAAACATGTGACTTGACAAAAATGTACACCTGTTCAAACAGGTGTTGTTACACCCCAAGAAAAACAAGGGGAGACATCATTAAACAAAGCAGGCTTGGATAGAGTGGAGCGAACCAAGATCAGAAAAAAAAACAAAAAACAACTAATTGAGACATTATTAGATAAAAGGAGAAGTTAAAAACGAAATAGCCGGCTAGATATAATTAAGTTCTTTTCTTCGTGTTAATTAACACTAAAGTTTGTCTTCAGGTCGGAATTAGGTGACCAGTTTCTATTTCAAATTCCCCGAGAATTTGGCCAAATTTTTAATCTCTTGTATATTTCACAGTGGATTATCTTTTCCTCATAGTCACGCGTACTTTAATATTCTTTTTGTGTCAGTTTGTTGTATTTCTTATGATGTGATTATTAACTGTTTCATTTATGTCACCGCATAAACCCACATCTATTATTCTTCTGTGTATTGTCAATTTGTTCTTTGATATAATTCTTATGGCATTATTTTGTGCTGCTATCAAAAGTGATTCAGTTTCTCTCTTGAGGTTTCCTCTGCGTAACCATATCCCGATCATTTCGTGTGCAATTTTCTTAGTTTGTTACTTGAAGTATCCATACATTTGTTTTTCTTTCTATCTTTGTTTTCAAGTTTTTTTAGATTGTTATTTTTTCTGTTTGTCTTTACGTTTTTTTGTCGATATTGCTGTTCCTGACCGCTTTTTATAAATACATTGCTCGAGTCTCTGAATCAAATTTATTCATTAATTTACATTATTCGGCTGCAAAGTTTAGAGACTTTGACGTGCAAGTAAATTGATCTTGATCCTATGTTTAAATTTAAAAAAACAAACCCAAACTTATCGACATCTTTTTGTGTAGATAACTTCCGTCCACACTATTTAATTTTTTTTTTCTTTTCCTTTTCTAAAGTTTTTTTTCTGAAAGATTTTCTGCTGCTTGAATTTCGTCTTTGCCGCCTGGGGGTTACATTTACTTAGGGAGTCACGTGCTTTACAAGGTTCTTTTCTTACTCCCACACTCAAGGGTCGTAGTAATCTTGCCTCTCATTTACGATATTCTACACCCCACACAATCCTCTGCGAACTTGTTCGCCATTTTGACTGAACTTTCTTTCTTTCTTTCTTACAGAAAGCATTTTGACATCTTTCTTCCATTTTTCCTTTTTTTTTTCAAGATATCATTCTCGACTTATTCTTTCTTTCTTTTTTTCTTTCTTTCAGACTTTTCATTCGACTTCACCATCTTCGTTTGTCACTCGTTTTATTTTATTTTATCTAAATTTCTTGTTCGTGTTTCTTTCTCCCTAATTTTCTTTTACCATCTCGTTTTAATTTACTGAAAAACGATCCGCCATGATGAGAGAAAAAGAAAAAAGACCTTCAGTTTAAGATTTCTCTTTTATTACGCCATTTTTTTCATTCCTTGCAAATCTTTTCATTGTTCTTTCTTCTTTAGTTACAAAAACTGTTTCTTTTTTTTTTCCTGTTTTGAAGAAGGACGCTTGTACTTTGTCACGTTTTCCTACTTGAAGATTTATGACATCTTTTTTTACTTCTTATTATCTACAGAAACTTCCTTTTCTTTCATTTCCTTTTCAGTTGGAATTTTTTCTTTCCTTCCTTACTTCCTCCTTTCTTTTCTTCTTTCTCTTTATCTTCTTTTTAAATTTGTTTTATCTTTGTTTGCCTCTCCTTTTCTCTATTCTTTATTTCCTTCCTAGTTCTTTCTTTCTTTCTTTCTTTCTTTTCATTTTCCTTTTTTACAGGTCTTTTGTTCTCATCCTTCCTTTGTCTTTTTTTTTGTTATATATTTACATTTCTAGATTTTTTCATTTTTCTCGATTTCTTTCCCTCCTTCCGTGTATATTTTTCCTTCTTTTTAAAATATATATTTCTTCATTTCTTTTTACTTGGATTTTATTTCCTGTCTCTTTGTTTCTTTGTTTCTTTCTACTCCAGTCGGCTGGAGCAGTAGAATACACTGACTGCATGTTTGTAGAGGGATAAGATCTCTTCCCCCAACGAGTGTCCTGGATACGACACTAAACCATCTGATGGTGGGGCTTGAGTCCGGGAGCTTTACAGAATGTGGAGTACTCCTCCATTGCCATTACTCCCAGGTCGACTCAGACCCGGAATGGTAGTATCTATTAGGATTTCATTAATAGGTTAAATAGATTTGTTTAATCGTTACTTTACTTGAAAACATTTAACTGTGTGCAAAAAATAAATCGTATTTCTTGGAACTATTTAACATTGTATAAACAAATGAGCTCTGATTCGTTATTGGCCTGATGAGTAGAATGTTCAGCAATGGTCCGAGAGACCAGGGTTCAATCCCAAGTCGAGTCATACCAAAGAATTAAAAATTGTAGTTGATCCCGCCTTGCTTAACACTTAGCATTATAAGGTAAGGATCAAGGGTAAACTGGAGCAACCCAGGGAATGGAACAGCGCCCTCCACTACACCTTGGTGTAGTAGCTATTGAAAAGGGAGCCTTCAGGTCACCTCTTGTCATTAAGTAACTATCAAGGGTTGATATGCCATTAAACCAAATAACCTACCCAAACATAATCTTATCTCCTTTCTTTCTTTCTTTCTTTCTTTCTTTCTTTATTTATTTATTTTTCTCCTCATCTTTTTTTCTTTCTTTGACTTATCTTCCTTTTCTTCAACTCATTTTCACTTCTTTCTTTCTTTCTTTCTTTGACTTATCTTATTTTTCTCAACTTCTTTTTTCTTTTCTTGTCCAATCTTCTTTCTTTCTTTCTTTCTTTCTTTCTTTCTTTCTTTCTTTCTTTCTTTGACTAGTCTTATTTCTCTCAACTTCTTTTTTCTTTTCTTGTCCAATCTTCTTTCTTTCTCTCTCTTTCTTTCTTTCTTTTTTTCTTTCTTTCTTTCTTTGACTAGTCTTATTTTTGACAGACAATCCTAGGAGAGAGGGAACAAATTGCATACCACAGCCCTCATGAATGAGTCCGTTACGAAAGTTTCATGTAGAAAACTCAATCATCAGACGAAAATACATTTTCGTCTGATGATTTAGTGATGCATATAAAACTTTAAGCAACACATTTTGAGACTCTTTCTCTCTCTCTCTCTCTCTATATATATATATATATATATACACCCACACTCATATACATATATAAATATTTAACTTCAATCTTTTTGGGGAGTGTCCTCGTGGTTAAAGCGATGGACTGCGGAATCGTAGTAAGCGAGTTCAAACTCCAGTCGCGCTATTACGTTCCCTTTCTGGCAATTACCCTTGGGAAAGGTATGAACCCCCTTATCCTCCCAGCTATGGATTAAATTGTACCACTACTGTTCTTCTAGGAGAATGGCTTTGGGATTAAATAACATACAAAGGTTGATATGCCATTAAACAAAGAAACCAAACCATCAATCTTTAAAAAATTTAAAAAAAATTCAAAACATTAACCGGAAATAAAAATTAGATTGTTGAGAGAGATATCAATTTTTGCTTTTTATATTTTCAAAATTACGGAAACTATCGCAACATTTGGCTGTAGTAAAGCGTGGAGTATCAGGTCTAGAATGTTTTCCCGGCCTTTCTTTATTGTTTTTTTTTTCTTCTATCCTCTTTTATGGATATATAAATATAACACCTTTCACAGCGTGATACAGACGAATGATTGGTACAAGCCTATTAATATATTGATAAAACTTTTTCTCTTTTCCTTACATTGAAGTATTGGCCTAAAGATATATATACCTCTACGCAACGAGCAGTATGTGACACAAGGTCAATGTTTAAGTGGAGTTCTGCTGGTTTGAATTCACATTTTCTCTTCTCATCAACTGGATGCCGTACCAAAGTTAGAGAACCCAATCTTCTCCACTCTTTATCTCTAGCTAGGGAGGTGAGAAGAGATGGGTTCATGTCTTTCCCAAGGGTATTAGCATGAACTTGGGTTGCCGATTTTATTTCTTATGGCGATAACCGTGACGCTAAGCAGGTCTCCAAATTATCATTGAAGTGTCTTTATAGTAATTGGACATTTTTTTAAGTGGTTGAATCCCAATTCCTTTAAGAGAACTGCTTTTACCCTATGCAAAAGCATACGATGGGATTGATATCAGGCTGGGGCAAGTTTTACACTATATCAAATCACGTTATGTTAACCTGGGACTATTCAGGGAGTGTTTTGCGCTCCCATCAAAAAACTAACATTTATTATTTAAAGTGCAGAAAGCTAAAAATATAAAAAAGATTAAAAAAGATTAAGTTGTATATGTTTCATACTTTTATCTCCTGGTATTTCATTGTTTGTTTGATTGGTTGTTTCTTTCTTTCCTTCTGTTGTTTTATTTGTTAGTTTGTCATTGTTTGCTTGTTTGTTTGCTTGTTTCTGTTGTTAATTTCTTTGTTTGTCTTTGTTTATTTCCTTTTGTTGCTGGTTTGTTTGTCTGTTTGTCTCTTCTTTGTTTCTTCCTTTCTTTCTGTTGTTCGTTTGTTTGTTTGTCTTTCTTTGTTTCTTTTTGTTGTTTATTTGTTTGTTTATATTTCTTTACTTCTGTGTTTATTTGTTTGTTTCTGTTGTGAGTTAGTTTGTTTGTCTTTGTTTATTTGTTTGTTTGTTTCTTTCTTTCTTTCTGTGGTTGGTTTCTTTCTTTCTTTCTTTCTTTCTGTTGTTTGTTTGTTTGTTTGTTTGTCTTACCTTTGTTTTTTTGTTTGTTTGTTTCTTTTTTGTTGATTTGTTTGTTTGTCTTTCGCTGTTTATCTCTTCTTTTTTTCTTTATTTATTTCTTTCATTCTTTATGTTGGTTTGTTTGTTTGTTTATTTGTTTTATTCTGTTGTACGTTTGTTTGTTTTTCTTTCTTTTTTTCTTTCTTTCTTTCTTTTGTTGATTTGTTTGTTTGTCTTTGTTTCTTTGTTCTTTTTGTTGTTTGGTTGTCTGTTTGTTTGTCTTTCTTTGTTTCTCTGGGTTTTTTTCTACCTTTGTTTCTTCCGTGCTTTGTTTTTATTTGTTTGTTTCTTTGTTTCTTTGTTTTTTTTCTTTTTTTCTGTTGTTGGCTTTTTGTCTTTCTTTTTTTCCTTCTTTTTTCCTTCTTGTCTTTTTTTGTTACTTTCTTTTTTCTTTCTGTTGTTGGTTTTTTGTTTGTTTGTTTCTTTGTTTGTTAGTTATTGTTTATTTGTTTGTCTTTGTTTGTTTGTTTCTTTCTTTCTTTCGCTTGTTGGTTTGTTTGTTTGTTTTTGTTTATTTGTGTGTTTGTTTGTTTGCTTGTTTGTTCCTTTTTTTTGTTAGTATTTTTTGTCTTTCTTTTTTCCTTCTTTCTTTCTTTCATTCTTTTTTCTTTCTGTTGTTGGTTTATTTGTTTCTTGGTTAGTTTGTTTGTTTTTTGTTTCTTTGTTTCTTTTTTTTGTTTCTTTTGTTGGTTTGTTTGTTTGTTTGTCTTTCTTTTTTCTCTCTTTGTTTTTTTGTTTCTTTTTAAATTTTTGTGTTTATTTTTTTTTGTTTGATTCTTTCTTTCTTTTTTTCGGTTGTTGGTTTGTTTGTTTATCTTTCTTTCTTTCTTTCTTTTGTTGGTTTGTTTGTTTGTCTTTCTCTGTTTCTTTCATTCTTTCTTTCCTTCTGTGTAGAAACCAAATTTTCTTAGTATGTTTCTGGCAATGGAAAGTTTCACACCAACTTGGTTTTCATGGATTCATGCCTTTGATATTGGCATTAGAGTGAAAGTGACATGGATGATTCAATTTCTCTTCTCTATGATAAATAGTCAATATAAATGGTAATTTGACAAAAATGAAGTTAATTTTTTAAGGAAGCGAAGAATAATTACAAAATAACCAACAATCCATGAAGAATACACGATTGTTTTGTTTTCAGACGTTTTGTAATTTTACATTGTAATATGACTGATTGATTCTTAATGGCATGACAACCTGTCTAGAGTTTTTAATGCTTAGTGGTTAGAGAATTGCATTCATTGTACGTTCATATTTACACTTTTTGTGTCGTTTATCAAACACGGAAGTAAACGTCCGCACACCGGATGAAGACACAGACTACTTCGACATAGTAGCAGGTGTGCTGCAAGGAGATACATTAGCCCCGTACCTGTTTATTATCTGCCTAGACTACATGCTTAGAACGTTTATAGATTTAATGAAAGAAAACGGCTTCCAGCTGGCAAAGAAAAAAAGCAGAAGATACCCCGCAAAAACTATTACGGGCGCGGACGACGCTGATGACTTAGCGCTTCTGGCAAATACACCCCCACAAGTCGAAACCCTGCTACATATTCTCGAAAGAGCAGCAAGTAGCATAGGCCTCTATGTCAACGCAAACAAGACAGAATACATGAGCTTTGATCAAAAAGGTAACAACTCCACCCTAGATGGCGGTCCACTGAAACTAGTTGACAAGTTCACCAACCAAGGAAGCAGCATCTCATCAATCGAGAATGATATCAACACGCGAATAGCAAAGGCATGGACAGCTATAGATCGGATATCGGTCATATGGAAGTCAGACTTGACCGATAAAATAAAACGCAGTTTTTTCCAAGCAGCGGTTGTGTCGATACTGCTATATGGATGCACCAGATGGACACTAACTAAGCGTACGAAGAAAAAAAGCTTGACGGCAATTACACAAGAATGCTGAGAGCTGTTTTGAACAAGTCCTGGAGGCAACACCCCACAAAGCAGCAGCTGTATAGCCACCAACTACTCATCACGAAAACTATCTACGTTAGACGGACCAGATATGCGAGACACTGCTGGAGATGTAAGGACGAACTCATAAGCGATGTACTCCTGTAGATATAGCCTGGAGGACCTACCTGGAGTAATGGACGATAGAGACAGGTGCCGAGAGAGGGTCAGGGAAATCCTTGCTAGTAGCGCGATATGATGATGTATAGTTTCAAGTAATTATTTCTATTTAATAATTTTTGTGCACACAGTTGCATGATTTCAAGTAATTATTAACTATAATAAGTAACCGATTATGTAATCCTTTTTAATACAAATAATTTACAGTTATATGGCATCAAGTATTCCTATCAAATACAAATCATTCTTAAATGGATCTATTTGACCAATTGATGAGACCCTAACACTTCTGGTTAGACTGGACTTGGAATTAATTGTAATAAAGGGTACTCCACATTCCACGGAGCTTCAGAACTGGAGTCTCACCTCCAGATGCAGTTACTTTGTAAATCCTGTCAGTAGTAGAAGAGAATCGCTGATTATAGCTGTGATATGTCGAGAGGGCCCATTACCAACCAAAAATCAGAAACTTTCTGCAAGAAATATACACTTCCTCATTTTACCGTCGCACAAACCAGCCGTTTCGGTCCATATGGTATCAATATGTTCCTTAATTTCCCTAGTAACATAGGTTAAGGGCAGAATCCTTAAAGTAATATCTAGGTCTCACCAGTCACTGTTTACACAAGGTACTAAGAAGAATCAACATGGAACAGCAGGTTCGAGAGGAACTCAAGTACTTGGGTAAAGGATATGAGTGGTGGTGGGGGGATACATAGGAGAAAAGAAATGAAGGAGAAGAAAACGGAGACGGGGTGAGCAGTTTAAGAACAAAAAAACATACCATATACTCACATTAAGATGTATTTTCAATTTTTATTTTTGCTCCAAAGTTTATTTCATATACACATCTAAAGACTTTGACTCAACTTCTTCTTCTTCTTCTTCTTCTTCTTCTTCTTCTTCTTCTTATTATTATTATTATTATTATTATTATTATTATTATTATTATTATTATTATTATCTCTTAACGAGTTTTCCACACCAGTTTTAACTGATAGTCTTTCACCGAAGTGTCAATGACTGCAAGTCTCCTCGGGTCTCCAGGACTTTTCTTAGTATTCGAACAGATCTCAACAATGCTATGGTCTGTGTCGCCTCAATTCTTCCTCTGATTTCCAATTCCTACAGTCTCCTTTCCAGTCCTTTGAGGGATCGTTCTAATTAATATCACTGTCATGTTCCACAGGTTTTTCCGCACTTTGGCAAGCTTCAATATTTGCTTGTATTTTCGTCTTCTTTCATTTTCTTTCTGTGCTTATCTAGAACAGCAAAATTCACAAGATAATAATAATAATAATAATAATAATAATAATAATAATAATATGCAAGAAGTTAAAATTTGATCCAATGAACAAATGGTATATGTACAACCCAAAATCCACCCTGGAGATCGAGACGCACAAAATTCTCTTGGATTTTGAAATACAAACGGAACATCTAATCTCGGCCAGACGACCAAACCTAGTGATAGTAAAAAAAAAAAAAAAAAAGAAAAAAAGAAAAAAAAAGAAAGAAACATGAACCGGCCGAATAGTGGACTTTGTCGTCTCGACGGACCACTGAGGGAAATTAAAAGAAAGCGAAAAGAAAGATAAGTACCTGGATCTTGCTAGAGAGCTGAAGAAATTATGGAATATGAAAGTGACGATGAGACCAATTGTAATTGGTGCGCTCGGTAGTCACCAAAGGTTTGGTAGAGGACTGGAGGACTTAGAAATAAGAAGACAAGTGGAGCCCACTGGTGGTCTTCGCTGAAATCCATGTGACAGCAAGTCTCTTCAGATATACCGGACTTTTAAGTATTCAAGTTGATTCACTATTATGATCGTGCGAGTTTTTCACACGAGCGCGTTAACTGGTCGTCGTTCACTGGAGTCTGAGTGAAAACAAATCTCCTCTGGTCTTCAAAACTCTTCCCAGTATTCTAGCCGATCTTACCAACACTTTGGTCTGTATAATCTCGATTCTTTCTCTGCTTTCTGTAGCTTTGGGGAAATGTGGACTATTTCTTCATTACCATTATTCCCAGGTCCACTCTGACCCGGACTGGTAATACTTATTAGGGTCCCATCTTTATATCAAATAGAATTGTTTAACCATTTAACTATTTGCAAATAAATCATTGATGATAAGTTGAATTGTGGATGTTAAATAGCAATATTTGAAACCATTTAAATGTGTGTAAACAAATGATTAATACTAAATGTAATTATTTGTGTTAAATAGCGGGGCTTGAAACCATTTAACTAGGTGAAAATAAATAATTAATACTAAATGGAATTATTCCTGTTAAATAGCAATACTTGAAACCATTTTACTATGTACAAGCAAATGATTCATATAAGCAAGAATTCTTCGTGTTAGATGGGAATCCTTGAAACCATTTCACTGTGTGCACACAACTGAATAATATTAAAATGAATTATTTGTGTTAGCAATTGTGTGCATAGAAATGAGCTCTGGCTCGTTTTTAAAATATTACATACAAACTATTTGTTTATAAATAGGATTCGGCATTAGATCACCAACAAGGGTTGATATACCATAAAACCCAACCAACCAACCAACCGACCGACTATCTTTTTCAAGCTGTTATGACTGTTCCAAGTGAGCCAACTACAATTGGTATCATCGTCACCTTCCAAGATCCAAGTATTTGTATATTTTTCGCTTTTCATTCCGCGATCAGCTGGAACTCCAAATTCTACTCGATGACACGTTCTTTTTCCTTGTTAATGAACTCTAGGTCTGGCTTTCTGGCCTGGATTGGGTGATCTGTTTGTATCTTAAAATCTCAGAATATCTTATGAGTTTCAATTTCAAAGGTGAAATCTGGTTTGATTTGATAATTTGATCAAATTTTAATCTCTTGCACAATTCCTTATAGATCACCTTTAGTATTCAGTTGTGTCTAGTCTTGTACTCCTTTTGAGCTAGTTTTCTGCATTCACTTATTATGCAATTAACCTTTTCATCTTTGTTTTTGTATAATTCCCACTTGATATTCTGTCAATCTTTACTTTGATAGAATTGGTCCTTATGGTATCATTTTGTGCTGTTATAAAAGGGTTTCGGTTTTTCTTTTGAAGTTTCTCCTTCTTAGCCATGAATAGGCCATTTTTGTGTGCAATCTCCCGAGTTTGTCTCTTGAAGTATCCATGCAGTTGCTTTTCTTTCAACTTTTGTTTTCTAGATTTTGTTGTTTTACTGTTTGTCCTAATGTTGACTTTGCTGTTACTGTGGCACATGGAGTTTGCCTTTGTAATCTTTTGTGTATAAGACCTTGTATATTAGCAATTTACTGACCCTTTATTCCATTTGTCTGAGTTTCTTTCTTACCCGTATTAAAAATGGTCTAGATTATCTTTCAAGAGGTAGTGCCCAGGTGTTTGTCCTTTTAATGAGATTTCTGCTGTTGTTTGGTTTCGGGAATTTTTCTTATTCTTCTAAGGTACTTCTTTTTTACTTTTTATTTCACGTCTTTTTGATGGTGTCCACTTCCAATATTCCCAAGTACTTGTAATTTTCCTTTTTCAAGTGTTCTGATATTTTCCTGATTTGATTGTTTTATTATACCTTCTGTTGTTTATTTTCTTTCTTTTTTCATTATAAGCATGGCACATTTTTCAATCTCAAATTCCATTCCTATATCCCGGGTGTATATTCTTATTGTTTGGGCAAATATTTTAATATCATCCAAATATTAGAGAGGAATAGTTGAAATTATATAACTAAATGAAAACAAATGATTATTATTTAGTAGGAATAGTTACTTTAAACCATATAACTGCGTGTAGATTATTAGTGTTAAATAGGAATATTTAAACCATAGAAATGCGTGCTAATTATCTGTATTTGATAAGAATACTTTACATCGTATAGCTGTATGCAAACAAAAGATTATAGACAAAAAAGTAGAATTAAGAAAATACAATGGAACATTAAAAACACAATTATTACCATTCAACATTTAAAAATGAATCTTCTCAGATTTTTAAACAATTTAGTTGATATTCCAATAGACAAATACATCCAGCCAGTTTAATTTGTATGTTTTGATAAATCTATTCTAAAAGCTACAAAACTCTGTTTTTACATCAGATGTAGCTTTTTAAAAGAGTTGCTATTCATTAGTGTTTTATTAAAGGGCATTTTAATTTTTTTATAGATTTTTACTCCAAATTTTATTTTATGAACCTATCAAAAATCTATGATTCTACCTTTTTATAATTATTTTATTTCATCCGAGTTTTTCACATCAACTGTAACTGGTGGCTTTCACTGTAGCCTATGTGACATCAAGTTATCTCAGTTTTCCAGGACTCTTCTCAGTATTTAGCCGAGCTGAACAGTGCAGTGGTGTGGATAGTTTCAATTCTTCTTTCCGTATTCTTCGGGATTGTTCCAAGGTATTATTGGTATTAACATCCCTTTCATGTTTCACATTTTTTTAGCTCTCAGTCAAGCTACAGGTATTTATCCAAATTTTTGCTTGCCATTATTTTTCTCTTTCATTATTTTACTTTATGCAAGATTTTAACACCAGTTTTAACAGGTAGATTTTCACTGGAACCCGAGTAACAGCAAGTCTTCTCAGGTCTTCAGGACTCTTCTAAGTATTCTAGCTGATTTTAACAGTATGAATCATCTTTCATTCTTCCAACGATATCTAATTGTCCCAGTCTCTTTTCCAGGTTCTTTGTGACTGTTCCAAGAGTTTTAACTACAATTCGTATCCCGTCATCTATACATTCCACAACGTTTTTACAAGTATTTATCGAATTCTTTGCTCATGAAAAAATTGCTCAGTTTGATGTTTGAAGTATCTGTACATTGTGTTTCTTCCTATTTTTGTTTTCTAGTTTTTTAATTGTTGTTTTCCTATTTGTCCTTAAGTTATTTCTGTTAATATTGCTATTACTGGCTGCTGTAATCAGTCCTTCTTTTCTCTGTATAATCCCTTTTTGTATAATCCCTTTTTTGCATTACCCTCGAATCCATGGATCGTTGCAGTTACGTAATTCTCAATGGTGGTGACTCATCTCCCTCATTATTTTCTTGTCACATTGAGTCTGTCTATGTCTTCCCTGGAGAATAAGAGCTTATGTAGTGTCATCAATTTCTTTGTTTTATGGTCCATCTATGTGACTTTCTGTTGTATAGCCAAATCAATCACAAACGTTATACATATTCAAAAACACAGGCGGACTCAAATACGCAGGCGACTCCGTTGTTCAGGTACGAACTTTTATTAACTTCTTGACTTCTGAGTTCGGTTCTTTGACACGAGGAGAGAGAGACACAATTCTTAATCATTCTATATTAACAAAACTGAAACGCTCGGCACATCTCGTAGTCTTTAAGATCTCTGTCGGTAGAGATCTGCAGAACTCCATGGTCAGACTTCGACTTCTCAACACCATGGTCTTAACTCAACTTCAACTCTCGATATGGCCAAAGTCAACTCCCAACTGGACTGACCCCAGTCGAGTACCCAACTCGACTGGCCTACAGTAAAACTCAACTGGACTGACCCCCAGTAAACTGCCAACTCGACTCGCCGACAGTCAAGTACCCAACTGGCGTGTTTTTCAAAATACCCAAATTCTCAGCCCTTCGCTTCCGGGGATGACTTCATTTACACTCCAGTCCCATTTCCTATCTGGGGTTTATTATGACAATTGTGATTGTCATATCCTCTGCGCGCGAGCGTAAACTGTGCCCAATGTCTGTGCACCTGAACTAAAAGCCGAATAGTTCAAAGCCCAACCAAACTAAATGATAAAATA
>OY757927.1:826235-858735 GCA_963585895.1 Sepioteuthis lessoniana | reverse complement strand
GCCACAGGAATGTGTGTTTGTTTATAATTCTGTTTCTCCTAATCAGAGCTTTACTTTCGCTGCAAGTTTGTTGCATTTTTGTGTAAACTTTTGTAATTGAAGACTTAATGTAAACTTAGTAAATTCCTATTTTTAGTCGGTACGAACTGATAAAAATGTTGAATAAATGCTAAGTCTAGTTAAAATTTATCCGCAATAAATTAGAAAAAGTCAGATACGAGAATTTTTTTTTCAGAATTTCTTCGCCCAAATCTAGAGGTGCGTATTATTCACGAGTTCACAAATAATTACAATATTTTTTTTCTCGAAACAATAATTATTTTACAATCTTTGTTGTCTATGCAAAATGTACACTAAATAGTTACAAACAGTAATTGTGTCTTGCGATATATAACTAAATTTCTTATCGTGTTCGGATACATACATACACACACACACACACATACACACACACACACACACACACACACACACATATATATATATATATATATATAGGGCCGGAGTTACGTTCTGATACCCTCCGAATCCCATTATACTCCAGGTTAATTTTCATAAAGTAATATTCAAATAAAATACAAGTTTTTATTGTAACCTAATTATACGCCGTGATGAATCCTACCATATATGTGAAAATCAAATTAAAAATTGCAAATAAATACAATCGTATCTAAATAAGAGTTAGAGATACACCTAAATGGATCATTCCATCTTAAATAAATCAACAATTTTTGCCAAAAATTTTAAACATCAACATGAGATTTTTTTCTTGCTAAAAAATTGAATATCGTCATCATCATCATCCTCCTCCTCCTCATCATCCTCATCTTCA
The DNA here is from genome assembly GCA_963585895.1 of Sepioteuthis lessoniana. Classification (NCBI taxonomy): domain Eukaryota; kingdom Metazoa; phylum Mollusca; class Cephalopoda; order Myopsida; family Loliginidae; genus Sepioteuthis; species Sepioteuthis lessoniana. The sequence goes on along the minus strand of OY757927.1, from coordinate 857,903 downwards.
TCATCATCAAGTCGCAGCACACAGTTCCCTGACTCTCTCTCTCTCTCTCTTGACATCCATCCCTATCATTAATCGCTCCTAATCTTCTTTGCTGCACATTGTGTCTTTGCCGTTCGCTCAACACTGGCACATCAATATATTGGAGTCCATAAGAGAACATCACTTTGCTTCTTCGGTAGTGCCCCACATATATTCGTCTTATTTGAATGTTTTGTGAGATCAGAGGTAAATGGTCGTCATGCTGCTATTTTGAGGGTTGTTTCTTCCAGAGTTTGTTCAAAATACCATGCATTATTCTTGTGTAGTTCTCATCAAGCTTTTTTCTCTATGCGCTTTGTTAGTGTCTCTGTGGTGCACCCATATAGTAGTATGGACGCAGCTACGGCTTGGAAGAAATCCCATTTTATTTTATCAGATGGATTAGATTTCCATATGATTGATAGCCTGTCAAAAACATTTCACACCTTTGCTAGGTAAATTTCAGTTGATGAGATGTTGCTGCCGAGGTATGTGAACTGGTCTACTAACCCTAATCCTAAGGCCTGCCACTTAAAGTGCTGATGGCATCTTTTTGTTAAAAACACCTGTACTCTGTTTTATTTACATTAACATAAATGCCAGTACTTTCTGCTACTTGCTCTAGCCTATACAGTTGGAATTCTGCTTGGCTGGTGTATTTTCAAGAAGCATTTGTTCTGCATAGTTTCTTTGGAATATCGTCTGCCTCTTGCTTCTTTTTTAAATGGGAAACCATTTTCTTTGATTAGATTTACTGATGTTCAAAGAATGTAGATTAAGGAGAGTATAAACAAAATAGGGTGCTAATGCATCTCTTTTCTAGACTACAGCAAATATGTGAAAGAATTTAGTGTCTCCATTAGGTGAACAAATCATTGTTTTCATGTTTTAGGGAAGCATCATTAGAGCGGTAACAGTTTCTTTGAAAAAAAAAACCGTCTGCACATAGTATTTGCTCCATCTTTTCTCTGTATAAGAACTCAACAGCTTTGGAGAAATATTCGAACAGCAGAGTTGCCTCGAGATTCTTCGCTCGTACTCCTTCAATAATTCAACGTATTGTTAGAATCTGTGACGTTGTAAAGCGATTTCTTCGAAAGCCGTTCTTATTTTTCAAAGAATTTTCTCAATTCGAATATGATTGAGAAGCAAAACATTATAAACCTAAGTAGCTACAGCAGTTAGAATTATACCTCTGTAGTTCATAGTGATTCCGGGGTCACCTTTCTTGGGGAAAGAACGATGTAACCTTTTGTCCATTTCTCTGTTTATAGACTGCGTTGCATAGTCAGAGAGGTATGTCGTCAAATTTTCTTGCCTTACAAACTTCAGAGGATATCTCATCAAGGCCTGCAGCTTTTCTGTTTTTTAATTTTTTTGAATACTGCTTCAACTTCTTCCTTAAACTGTCCTAGTTTGATGTTTAGTTGGCCATTAATGATATTTTAGAAAGGTGTGTCAGTGATTTCAGGAGAATTTATGTGAAGCTTCTTGAAATGTTCTTTCCACTTCTAAAGTCTTTCTTCTTTGCTGTCAGCTTTTCGTTTTGCTGTCGACATTTTTTCCTTCTGCTCACTTTATTTATTGTCTGCCATGTTATTAGTGATTGTCTATCCTCAACTGAGTGTCTAAATTCATCCATTTTGCCTTGAATTTATTGCTGTTTTTGTTAACTATTGGTTAGTTTTTTCTGGGCTTTTCTAAGTTCTAAGTTATTATTTTCCTCTTTGCTTATTTGTGCATTCCTGTCTCCGCTAATGATCAGCACGTTATGTTTGGTAATGTGTCTAGCAAGGGAAGATTGCACGCCATAGAAGGTGGGGGAAATCTGTTTTATCACTGGCATTGGTGCGACTGTAGTAAGAAGCAATCATAGTGTAGGGGGTTGCCATTTAATGTTGCGCAAATAATTATAGGCTGGTTTTCCTAGTCTGTTGAGTGACTTTATAGCACGAGGACTGAGAAGCATTCCATTCCTCCTATAGTGGCATTGACAGAGTTTTTCTACACAGATGATTTGAAAAATGTTCAACCATTACTGGTATCATAGTATTTTAATTCTAGTTCACAATGGTAACATCTATGTTGTTGCATGCATATGATGTTAACATTGTGCTCGGCTGCAATGCTGTAAGCTTGGGTTGCTTGGTTATTGTGATTAAAAATCAAAAGTTAAATGTCGCTATGTTAATGTTTTTACATCTAAATTGAGTTTGGACTCTATAGCTGATTTTTTCGAAGACTAGGGCTTGGGGTCCAACCTCAGAAAAAAGGGCAATGCAATTTGTATGTACGGTTTGGATTAGAGTCATAGTCGTCTTTCGTTAGTTGTTTTTATTTTCTCATCAATAGACGCTGCCATTAAAGATGAGAATCAGTAGTTTCTCTACTGAGCTATTTGATTGTGAGTATTGATCTTTGAAGTTCTTCCACCCAGCATCTGTCGAAACCCACCGATGACCAAACTTTGGATTCTCCATCTTGTTTCATATTCACTGTGCTACATCCCATCATTTCCATTTTGATATATTTTTTGTGGCTCGCAAAATACTCACTTCCCTCACGGACTTATCCTGTACGAAACTTCGGTATAATATGAGTTGTTATGCAATTGTGAAAAAGTAAAAAAAAAAAAAAACTTGTTTTTCTTGCAAAAATAAACACAGACGTCCCAACGTCTTAATAAAAAAGTTAAGTTTCTGTTCACATAAGACAAATCTTTTAATCGCTGTTCTTGACCAATGTCTACAACTTCTTGGATAATTTTAATGGCACAGATCAACTCCAGTTGTTTTCCTAAGAAATATTCTTGAGAGCTGCCTCTTAGGTGATAACGAGTGACACTCCAATATCTTTGCTTACAAAACACAATTTTTTATTCAAAATCTCTCTAAATAACGATCAGCGAGAAAAGGGAACTTGGTGTGGGTATCTTCAATATCGTTGGTGATTGACGACTTTCTTTAAAAAAACTGTAAAAGTGTAAGAGAAGATGCTATAAGTGCTGAATTTATCAAGCATATCCCGAAATGGATCCTCAGACTGCTAACGCTTTCAACATTATGGCTGAAAAATAATGTTTAGCATGAGCAAATAACATTTTAACTTTTATTTTTAATCAAAAGTTTAGCAGATTACCAAAAGTATCGGTAGTGGTTCGTGTACGAGAGAAAAATAGAACCGTATTCTTTTATTTTCATTGAATCTTTATGTGAAGAAGTTATTGCTTTTATCTCTTATTGTTAAGGAGAGTACTATCATCTTTTATTGTTTTTATCTCTTACTGTTAAGGAGAGTACTATCATCTTTTATTGTTTTTATCTCTTACTGATAAGGAGAGTACTATCATCTTTTATTGTTTTTATCTCTTACTGATAAGGAGAGTACTATCATCTTTTATTGTTTTTATCTCTTACTGTTAAGGAGAGTACTATCATCTTTTATTGTTTTTATCTCTTACTGTTAAGGAGAGTACTATCATCTTTTATTGTTTTTATCTCTTACTGATAAGGAGAGTACTATCATCTTTTATTGTTTTTATCTCTTACTGATAGGGAGAGTACTATCATCTTTTATTGTTTTTATCTCTTACTGATAAGGAGAGTACTATCATCTTTTATTGTTTTTATCTCTTCCTGTTAAGGAGAGTACTATTATCTTTTATTGTTTTTATCTCTTACTGATAAGGAGAGTACTATCATCTTTTATTGTTTTTATCTCTTACTGATAAGGAGAGTACTATCATCTTTTATTGTTTTTATCTCTTACTGTTAAGGAGAGTACTATCATCTTTTATTGTTTTTATCTCTTACTGTTAAGGAGAGTACTATCATCTTTTATTGTTTTTATCTCTTACTGATAAGGAGAGTACTATCATCTTTTATTGTTTTTATCTCTTACTGATAGGGAGAGTACTATCATCTTTTATTGTTTTTATCTCTTACTGATAAGGAGAGTACTATCATCTTTTATTGTTTTTATCTCTTACTGTTAAGGAGAGTACTATCATCTTTTATTGTTTTTATCTCTTACTGATAAGGAGAGTACTATCATCTTTTATTGTTTTTATCTCTTACTGATAGGGAGAGTACTATCATCTTTTATTGTTTTTATCTCTTACTGATAAGGAGAGTACTATCATCTTTTATTGTTTTTATCTCTTCCTGTTAAGGAGAGTACTATCATCTTTTATTGTTTTTATCTCTTACTGTTAAGGAGAGTACTATCATCTTTTATTGTTTTTATCTCTTACTGATAAGGAGAGTACTATCATCTTTTATTGTTTTTATCTCTTCCTGTTAAGGAGAGTACTATCATCTTTTATTGTTTTTATCTCTTACTGATAAGGAGAGTACTATCATCTTTTATTGTTTTTATCTCTTACTGATAAGGAGAGTACTATCATCTTTTATTGTTTTTATCTCTTACTGATAAGGAGAGTACTATCATCTTTTATTGTTTTTATCTCTTACTGATAAGGAGAGTACTATCATCTTTTATTGTTTTTATCTCTTACTGATAAGGAGAGTACTATCATCTTTTATTGTTTTTATCTCTTACTGATAAGGAGAGTACTATCATCTTTTATTGTTTTTATCTCTTACTGATAAGGAGAGTACTATCATCTTTTATTGTTTTTATCTCTTACTGATAAGGAGAGTACTATCATCTTTTATTGTTTTTATCTCTTCCTGTTAAGGAGAGTACTATCATCTTTTATTGTTTTTATCTCTTACTGATAAGGAGAGTACTATCATCTTTTATTGTTTTTATCTCTTCCTGTTAAGGAGAGTACTATCATCTTTTATTGTTTTTATCTCTTACTGATAAGGAGAGTACTATCATCTTTTATTGTTTTTATCTCTTACTGATAAGGAGAGTACTATCATCTTTTATTGTTTTTATCTCTTACTGTTAAGGAGAGTACTATCATCTTTTATTGTTTTTATCTCTTACTGATAAGGAGAGTACTATCATCTTTTATTGTTTTTATCTCTTACTGACAAGGAGAGCACTATTATCCTTTATAGTAAGATATAAAAACAATAAAAAATGATAGTACCCTCCTTATCAGTAAGAGATAAAACAATAAAGGATGATTGTGCTCTCCTTATCAGTAAGAAATAAAAACAATAAAAGATTATAGTGCTCTCCTTCGCAGTAAGAGATAAAAACACTAAAGGATGATAGTGCTCTCCTTTATTCACAGTAGAGATATTTTTTAACATATTTGGATGAATTTTAAAAGACCTACTAAGTTATGTTAAAATCCGTGAAAATTTTTCATCGTTTAGTTGTCGGTTATATTTTGTTTAATTAAAAAAAAAAACTCTTCTCCCAAAGAGGTGTCACCGACTCCTTCTAGGGGAGTTGTTGTCTCTAATCATTATGTTATCCCGCATGACAAGAGGACACTATTGCACAAGTACAGCTGTAACCCACCGTTCTTGAAACTCTAAGTAGGTTTGGATCCACTGCTAGGGCCTTCAAAAGGTAGTACACACCGATTGTTGTATACCGATGAAGGACCATAATACTTTTGTTTATATGAATATTTCTTTTTTCCTTATTATCATGAAAGGGTTGAAATGACTGAGAGAGAGAGAGAGAGAGAGAGAGAGAGAGAGAGAGAGAGAGAGAGAGAGAGAGAGAGAGAGAGAACATTTTCTTTGCGTCCAGCTCCATCTCTCTCTACTCAGATATTGCAAAAATACATAAAAAACAATAACAGCAAAATAGAACTATCATAATTCAGCTTCGAAGGCAACCTATTCATTATGTAACATTTGCCTGTTCTAGTTATTATCTAAATTTCTCCGATGTCATTTCTTTGCGCGATTGGCTATCTCCAAATGCATACATAAAAATACAATACATGTACATATCTCCGTTCAAAAAACATCATAAAGCCATCTTCTATAATCTCATGAGGAAACTAAAAACTTTACAAGACTGAAGTCATGGTCTCAAAATCCTGGTCACGGCACCAGTCAATATATATTGTTTACCAATGAATGAGACACATTACAATTCTTTATAAAACTATATCTCTTTTTTATTGTCAAGAAAGGGTCGAAATGGCAGCAAGCGAGAGAGAAACAGAGAGATTTACGGCTTGGACTGCAATCATAGACACTACATGGGACACATTCAAAGCCTTACTTCTTCTGCGGATGGCACCCGAGACGGTGTGTCTTGTCCACTCACTGGCTGTTATTCGGATCCAATCGAATCTCTGTGTCATTATGCAGTATTTTCCATGCTCACACGTCTCCTACTGGGGTTCTCAACTCACCTGATTTATTTATGCTCTCACCTTCTTTATCCTAAGACACAAATGCGAGATATCCTGTTTAGTAATCCACTGCTAACATCCTGTCAAAGATCAATATGTAACAACGACCATATATATATATATATATATATACGATGGAATTTGCTATATTTATAATAAAGAGTGCTCAAAATCAGTGATAGAGCATATATATCTAAAATGAAGGAGAATTTCAAGAAGACAAGAATTTCATCCTAAAAGATTATACCAATTTCTATTGGTCCAATGATCTCATAGGCGAGTAACCAACAGTCACCAACTGCTGTGGACTCTATGTGTACGCTATTCTCTGTATGTGTGTGCGTGTGTGTGCATATATATATATATATATATATATATATATATATATATATATATATATTCAATGAAATTGATTACGAAATTTTTTCAAGAAAAAATGAATAATGAATATTAACAGAATTATAGATCGGAAACAAAAAGAAGATAAAGACCCATAGGAAAAGTGCTGCACTTGCACAATTTTGTGTTTCATAAACCTCTGCTAATAAAAAAGTATTGAAAATTTACCCTGGTTTCTTTTGACGAAATCTAGACGTCAAGTGATTATCTTTATAAGTTGATCAGTTGTGCACGAATCTTTGTCAAAATTTTAAATTCTAAAATTATATATAAAGTGGCATCAATTACGATAAATAGATAGGTAAATAAGAACACACCGAGATATAAATGTAGGAACACACACACACACACACACACACACACACACACACACACACACACACACACACACACACACACACACACACACATTTATATATATATGTAAGTACATAGATATGAACATAATGAAACAGGTAGATATCAATAGACATAGATATATAGATAGGAACATATCGAGATAGATAGATAGATTGATAGATAGATTTTGATGTATACGCAAACACACTTGCACACACACACACACACACACACACACACACACACACACACACACACACACACACACACACATATATATATATATATATATATATACATTGAAAGTTATAGATAGATATAAACAGTATAAGACAATTCTATATAAATAGACCGTTATATGTATATATATATATATATATATAGAGAGAGAGAGAGAGATATGAACTTATAGATAGTTGCAATCATATATTTCTGAAAATATGTCATGTTCATAATGAGATTGTATATTAATATTTTATGTAAACACGTGCGTCTGTCCGTCGGGCAACGACGTAATTAGCCAGGAAGCTGATATCTACTCAAAGATCTATCAGTGCACCGAACGACCCGTCTTTTATAAGTTTGTCATTTGTTTACCGAATCTCTACTGATTCTGTTTCAAGAACCGTCCGTCTCAAAGTATTCGATATTGTGTTACTCCACCTAAATGTTGGCAGAGGAAGAAGAGTACACTGCTTCAGCTTACACTCGGGTAGCGCCTAAGAAATCGGACCACCTGAGGAAGGGTGGAGTCTTTGCAGCTGGAAACCATCAAGAAGGAGTAACATTCATATTTGTCCAGTGCTCCTGTTACTATCATGGGCACTAAGTGGTACTCAGTAACAAAAGGAGGACGACCACTGAGTCCTTCAAATCGAAGATAAAATCTTACTTCTTTTAAAAATGCATTTATTTCAATTTTTTTTTATTTCAAAAAAACAAAAACAAAAAAAAAACCAAGCAAGATTATTGTGATAACACTGTATTTTTTCGGCGTTACAGACAATCATTGATGTAAAAATGTTTTCCTGTTGAAGAGGCTTAGAATATTCCGGCTCTATTCACTGCAGTGGGTTAAAACTCGCCCCTTCAAAAATGGGTATCTTGGTTATGACACTAAAATGTATATTCCGAAGATCTGGGGAGTATGGATCACTCCTTCATTGTAATTACTTCCAGATCCACTCTGACCCAAAGTGATAGGGTCTTATCTATGAGTTAAGTAGATTTATTTGAAAATTGTTCGTATACGATAGAACGGTATGTAAAAAAAAAAGAATGTTAAGAAATTACATAAAAAATGTAAATATGAACATACTATGGAAAACGATTCCCTAACTTCTAGGCATAAAATAACCCTAGACCTGTTAAAATGCCGTTAAAATCAACCAATCAATTATTCGCATAAAACAATAATATGAAAAATTAATGATTGTTTCTATACACTTGATTGAATGAAAAATAAAATTATTTGGAAAAGGGTTTGATTTCGGTTTGGTTTGGTTTGGTTTCGGTTTGGTTTGGTTTCGCTTTAGTTTGGTTTCTTAGTTTAATGGCTAATCAAACTGGGAATAAAACAAACATTATCAATTTATTTGACACATAATTAGTAAACGATATAAGAAGTTCCGAGGTATGAAGTTTATTTCGGAGATAAAATTACTAAGGCAATGATTTTGATTCTAACTGAGGGGGCATCTTCACTGTTATTGAAGAGGCACACATAGAGTCGTTGGAAATAGAATTGGTAACGAGAGTTCAAATCCTGCCGTTTGAGTTTCATTTCATACTAATGCCCTTGAGAAAGGCATGAATCCACCTCTCCCCCCCAACTATGTTTAAATAGTGGGTTAGACTGGCTTCTCGAGCCTTGGTAAGGCAACCTGATTGAGAAAAGGAATTCAAATCAGCTTTACTCTACTTAAATGATGACCTCGTATCACATCCTGTCTGTGACAGCGGAAGTGTTAGGAATAAATACATCCTGTGTTATTGGTGTAAACATTAATAAGATAACCGTAACCATTGGGCTATAGTTAACAATATAACCTAGTTATTCACAATGAGTATGGGAGACTTTGAGTCAAGCTAAGATCAACAATGGTGAATCTGAATATAGATGTAAATTTCTCAATGCTCACTGTTTAATTCTGGATAAAAAACCAAAAATCCTAGTCAGACTTAATTATCTTTCAAAATTGGTATAGCACAGGGTTCTCAGACTCAAAAACTAAAAAGAACCATTTCGCCCTGAGGGGTAAAGCACAGCGAGCCAAAAGGGAGATGGGGTGGGTGTGTGAATGGTTTCCACCAGTTACAATACAGCTGATAAACTGCTTTTTATTTTTCATTTACCTCCAAATGAATACCCAAGTGATAGTAAGCGGAATATGTTAATTAGTAAGCAGAATATGTTAATTAGTAAGTGGGATATGTAAATTTGTACAAAATGTTGGGGGATAAATTTTCCGTTTCAAATTTTCCATAATCCCGCTTTTACTTTTGATAAATTCAGTTTTTTTTTCATTTTATAGCATTTCATGGGTTAATTGCAATAAATTTTACTATAAATATTGTTAAAATAGAGAAAACAAAACCAAAATCCAAAATTTAAAGACGTAGCAGACATAATTTGTTTATAAAATTTTATTACTTCGTTTCGAATGTTTTTGTTTTTATAAGATAAAATTGTTCTTCCTATTAATTTCTTGGTGTCTCCATTTTCTTTATTTCAAATGTTTAGTGAACGTATCTGCTTAACAGCCAGATATATTAAGGCCGTAAACTAATAACTTATATGGTGGTGTGAGATATTATTATGAAATTTGAGAGTTATTCATCATATTATAAATAATCACATGTTGCTATTTACTATTTTAATTTAAAATAAATGAAATTGTAAGGCATAAATTTTGGAGAGAAAGAAGACATTGTTAAATTATTGAGTGATGGGAACAAAATGTTGGAAAATCCGAAAAAGTTGAAAAAGGAGACAAAACAATAAAAAATAAAGAAATCATTGATAAAATAAAAACAAGAAAAGAAACTGTCTTTAAGAATGTCACAAGAGGAAATTTGAGAGAAGAAAAAAAAAAAAAAGAAAAAGAAAGAAAGAAAGAAAAACATTGAAGGGGTAATAAACAAAAAAAGTGGATTGACTAGCAAGAAGATATTTAAAGAAGCCAATGTTTTAAATGTAAACAGAGAGAAAAGACATAGAATATAAGAACGTTCGCTAAAAAGCATGAAAACAACCTAACCATCATCTAAATGCTACAAAGAGAAAGTATTATTTACCTAACTTTCCTCCTTCTGTCGCAGACAAGATGTGATATTCTTAAGTGGAGTACAGTTGGTTTGAATTCAGAGTTTTCCTTCTTCTAGACTGGTTGTCTCACCAAGGCTAAAGACCCCAAATTGCCCTACTATTTACTCATAGCTTGGAGAGGGCAAATGGTTCATGTCTTAACCAACCCCATTAGCGTGAATCGAAACGCAGCTTTATCCAGGATTTGAAAATGGATCACCGAATTCATTTTCAAACATTATAACCGTTACACTAAGGGCACCTCAACACAAAGAGAAACATGTAAGTTGGGTCAAGAAATACTTGAAAATTAATTACTCTACAGCAATGAACATTGAGTAACATTGGATGGGCCTGGTATGTTTAGTAAGCTAGGATAATAAACAATTGTGAGCGCTTTTGATTTTCGGGGCTACCCCATATTTCTGGCCTTGTGTCAAACTATATTAAGTTTAATAAATGAAAACATTAGACTGACCTAATAGCCGGACAAGAGGTTGTGACTTTTATAGAAATAGTCCAATAGACTTAAAAAAAACAACAACAATAGTGCTTTAGAATAAATTTTGGCAATAAAATCATGAAGAAGTGATTCCTTTTTCATATTAGCTTTTATTTTTCATTTAAATTGTTAAGTGTGTATTTATTTATGGCCGATGATTTACCAAGATTTTAATATCTGAAAGTAATGACATTAAAAAAGAATGCAAGATACTTTGTTGAAAATAAAACGATTCACTATTTTTCAATATAATATCCATTCTTTAAAACATTTTTCTTATCGAAAAAAAAAAGCCTTAGCGAGGATTATTTGTTACGTTAGTTCCTCGCTGTATTGTTGGAAATAAAGTGAGAAGAACAAAGATGCCGTAAGGTTTTCAAGAAGGTTTAATGGCAGTCAGAATAAAGGGTACCGTTATGCTGCAACTCTCGAAGGAAGGAAGGAAGAAGTTTTTGAGTTGAGAAAGAATTATAGCAGCTAAATGCTTGAGCGATTTTTATGCGTCGCTACAGTCAAGGCAATGCTGAATGTCTGAGCATAATATGCGTCGCTGTAGACATAGCAAAGGTCGTGTTTGCTGTTTAAGGACAGGAATGATGTAGTCGCCCATAAATGTCTGGTCCTGGTTGCTGTAGGAGAGAGGCATGAAAGTCTCCAGAGAAGGTTGCCCAGGAGTGAGGTAGCTGGATGTCTGAGCATAATTACGCGTCGCTGTTGACATAGCAAAAGTTAGAGGCAGCATAAAGGTGTTCCTGTAAGTGGCTGATTAAATGCATCTACTTCATGTTCAACTGGGAACCCTTTGACTAAGAGGGCAGACTCAAGAGGTCCATAAATTAGACGGCTTTTCTCATGGTGTTGTGATTCTGCTGCTATGAAGGGAGCGGAGAGAAAGTACGTCCGTCCTGCTCGAAAAGTTCTGAGGAAGAGAAAGTTTGGCGGGCTTTCACCATTTTTATGTTGTCCGGGAAAATGGTCCGGGTTGAATAGGATAAGTCATCCTCCTTGGGTGAAAATATGCGACGACCATAACGGTCAAATTGATTTACGCGCCAAACAAAAATACGATGTTCTTTCTGCCACAAAGCTTTTGTATTCTTTTAGCGTAGAAATTTTATGGGGGCTAAGCAAGTAGAAATCGGGAGGTGGATCCAAATTTGGACTGTAAGGAGGATGTGGCAGTTGTTCCCAACCAAACCGACTGGAATAACTGAACTCCCCTCTGCTTGTGCTCTGGCGTCAACATTTTGGGAACCTAATGACAATTAATCCTAAAAAAAAGGTCATCATGCACCATTTTGTGTGTTGTACACACAGAGATTCCCAGTTGTTCAGAATTGTCTTCTATTGCAACTTTTGTCAGCCAAAGTGCGCGCATTAACTGAATCCCTCATTTCAGGTGTGCTCGTCATTGAGGGCCTGCCTGGCCTACCTTTATCTTTAATAAAATTTCGATCTTCTTGAAACAATTTAGCCTGTTTATAAATATTTTCTGACAAAAATTACACATTCTTCGATAATTTAACATGGTTTGCACTTTCCAGCCTCCAAAAATTTGATGACTGACCTCTTGAATAACCTCTAAACAAATATTTTTGCGAAATTTTGATAATTTGAAACAATGCAGAAAAAATATAGGAAAAAATCCTTTAAAAATTGTCTTAACGACTGAATAGCTCTCGTATAAAAAGAGAAGATTGGTTGTTTAGGTTTTACGGCATATCAACCTTTATGGGCTATTTATTGCCAAATCCTGTTTAAATATATATATAAAGGATATGTAAACGAATAGTTTGTACGTAACATTTTAAATAAGCCAGAGCTCATTTGTTTTCACACAGTTAAATGGTTGCAAGTATTGCTAATAAACACGAATAATTCTGTTCAATGTCAGTCATTTGTTTACACACACTGAAATGGTTAAACCGTTCTATTTAGACCTTAACAGATACTACCACTCCGGGTCAGGGTGGACCTGGGAGTACTCCAAATTCCTCAAAACTTCACCACTGGAGCCTCACCATCATACGCAGTTTAGTGTCATATTTAGGACATTCGTTGGATGGTGTGTGGGTCTTACCTCTCTGCTGTGAGGCAGTCGACTGATTCTATAGCCCTTGCCAATTGGGTTACAATGAGAAGAGATACAAAACATCAAGAATAGTTGCTAAAGATATGAAAGCAACCATACCATCATCTTTAAGTAAATGCTTCAAAGAGAACCGTGTAAGTTGATCTAAGAAATACATTAAAACTAATGAGTCTTGTTCGCGGGACTTGGAGTACGCTGACAGTGTCCCCTTGCAGAGGGGTAGGATCCGTCTCCAAAAAAATGAGAGTTCTAGTGATTATACAAACCTGCATTCACTGGTTAGGTTACAGTTTTCGAGCTTTAGAGTGTATGGAGTATGCATTCATTGCCATTACTCCCAGATCCACACTAAGGCGAAGTAGTAGTACTGGTTACGGTCCCATCTAATGGTCAAATAGATCTGTTAAGATACTATTGATATTTAAGAAGAATATTAGATACTATATAACTGCAAATTATTTGAATTAAGAATATTTGAACTTACTATCATTTTTACTGGGGATTTTTATTAGATCGATTTCCCCGAAAATCATTCTAATTTTTATTCTATTTTCTCAAGGAAATCGATCCATAACTTCCCAGATCATTGGTCATCAAGAAGGATGTGCAGAAATTTCGAGGTAATTGTTTGCAGATTTATCCAAGGCATTTGATTCCATACACAGAGAAAAGATGAAGCAAATACTTCGAACAAATGGTCAACCTAAAGATATACTTGTCACTATAATGATGCTCTACAAAATCATAAAAGCAATGATTCGCTCAGCCAATAGTAAAACAGATTTCTTTGAAATTCTCGTAGGAATTTTGCAAGGTGATACGTTAATATAATTTCTAACTATAATCTAATGAAAGAAAAGGATTTCACCTAAAAAAAAACCCCAATAAGCAGATGATATCTCGTAGAAACTATCACAGATGCAGATTAAGCTGATGGACCAGATATTTTTCGCAGACACTCTTGCACAAATCATGCCGTTAAACAAAACTCAAACTCAAACTCAGATATCTTCCGCATAGCTTGGAACAGGCAGCAAGAGTCATCGGTTTCTTCGTAAACTCTGAAAAGCCATAGACAGGTATCGACAGGTTATCGACCAATTGAAAATCTAATCATTCTGATAAAATAAAACGAGAATTCTTCCCAGCTGTGGTCGTAATAGTACCATTTTATGGCTGCACCACCTAGACTTTAACAAAGCATTTGGAGAAAAAAACTTAATGGAAACTATAAAAGAATGCTCAGTGTTGTTTTGAACCAATCCTGGAAGCAGCAGCCCACAGTAGCTGCACGGTCACCTACCTCCTATCTCACAAACTATCCAAGACGAGTAAGAAATACTGAGCACTATTGAAGAATCCGACACGAACTCATGAGCGAAGTTCTTCTATGGACCCTATGGATACATCAGTGTTAACCAACTAGCAAAGGCATTTTTATCAATTCTGTGCGGACACTGAATGCCGGTTAGAGGACTTTCAAAGATGATAGGAACTGATGGCGATAGAGAGTTAAGAGAGTCAGTGTTGGCAACATGACTTTGTGCTGATTATAAGATACTTGGAACCATATAACGGTAAATGATTGTATTAAAAATAATTAATTGAAGCGGGCCATTGGCCTAATGAGAAGAGTGATCGTCAATGATCTGGGAGACCGGGGTTCAATCCCAGGTCGAGTCATAACAAAGACTCAAACAATGGTACTTGATGCCACTTTGCTTAACCCTCAGCATTATAAGGTAAGGATCAAGGGTAAAGTGGAGCAATCCAGGGAATGAAGTAGTGCCCTTCCCTACACCTTGGTGTAGTAGCTATTGAAAAGGGAGCATTCGGGTCACTCTCGACTAAGGTAACCAACTTTACTTATAATTATTTATTAAAGATTATAATTACTTATTTGAAGACATAATATTGCTTGCAAATTATTGGTGTTAGATAGGAATAATTACAACAAAATCACTGTGTTAAGAATTATTTATAACATGGGAACAATTATTTCAAACCGTTTTATTATTTAGAGCACTCAGACTATTATCTTCATCTTGATTGTTATATGTACCCGTTCATGGTTAACATATTACGAACAAT
Source organism: Sepioteuthis lessoniana (assembly GCA_963585895.1). Taxonomy (NCBI): domain Eukaryota; kingdom Metazoa; phylum Mollusca; class Cephalopoda; order Myopsida; family Loliginidae; genus Sepioteuthis; species Sepioteuthis lessoniana. Next base: position 842,860 of record OY757927.1, on the reverse strand, counting down.
CTACCCCTGTGGATTCGAAGTTCTTTGTGGACTCTCGAGTTTGACGTGAAACACCTGAAGAAGGCTGAAGGAAGCATCGGCCGAAACGTAGTCAGCATAACAATGAAGATGAAGACAAAAGTCTGAATACTCTAAGCGATAAAATTATCAAGCTTCATCTCAGAAATTTAGACAAATCAAACCGTTTAATTGTATGTAAATTATTTGAATTAGATAGGAATACTTGATAACAATTACTTCTGTATAAATTATTAACTTTAGGTTGGAATACTTGAAAGTATAAAAATGTATTCAATTAAAAAATAAAAACAAAAAACAATTAAACATCAAAATAAAATTTATCAATTAATCAAATTTCTCCATTTAATAACCCTTGAGAAGTTGATGACGCCGTTATACTAAACGAAACCAAGCCAATGAAAACTAATTTTTAAAAATATCAATGAATGTAGAGCTATATTTGATGGACCAGGGCCAGCTCACTTGGTGTACTGGTTAACGAGCTACGATAACAGACCATTGTTAGTGATTTTGAATCTCATTAGTGCTCCATATTCCTGGCCTTTTGCTAAACTAAGGTAAGTTTGATAGATGACTACATTGGATCGACTTGATGTTTGATTGCTGGGCAAGGATAGTTTGAATAATTTTATGAGAATAGTCAACCAAAATGACTTAGAATACAATTGGCCGTTGGAGTTCAGTGAGATGGTGAGTTTTTTTTTCTGTTTTTTTGGTAATCAAATTATAGACACGTGATTTACTTTTGTTTTTGCTTAAAAGTATGTCTCATTTCACCTATATATTTATGTATACCTCTTTCTTACTTTTATCTATCTATCTATCTATCTATCTATCTATCTATCTATCTATCTATCTATCTATCACATACACTTTCTGCTTCGCTCATCCTTATACTCGGCCAATCTTTCCTTCTTTCTTAAAACGTCTTTTTCTGTGCAGAATTTTATCTCCACTGATATTTCGTAATCAGATTCTTTCTTTCTTTCTTTCTTTCTTTCTTTCTTCGACTTATTTTTTCATTTCTTGCCTTTTATTTTCTTTGTTCATTTTTCTCTTCGATTTATCTTTCTTTCTTTCTTTCTTTCTTTCTTTCTTTCTTTCTTTCTTTCTTTTAACCATTTTCACCACCTATCCGTACAGCCCCACCCTTTTTGACCAGTTCTACAAATCGACTCATCTATTAACGCCATTGGTTCCATTGGCTAAACATGACGGTCATGCAGTCTGTGAACATATGGCGCCATTTGTGTTAATGATGATCTCGCCATGTCTTTTTTTTTTCAGTGCGCCCACCCAATAATATTCAGCCATTATCGACGGCATTCTTCATCATTTTCCCATCAGGCGTCCTACTCCCGCTGCCACTAGAGCAAATAGAGCGTACAGAAGATCGAGCCTTGCTTCCGGAATGACTCTCATTGTTATTCATATAATAAAAAAGACGAATATACACAAATGCATTGATTGATACAGAGATGTGCAGAGCAATTAGAGAAGTTAAGTAATATGCTTCCCATTCATTTCTATAGAAACTTTAAAAGACAAAGGGAGCAAAGTTGGATAAAATAAGTTTTCAGCTACAAAATACTATTTTCCATGTCAATCTCATTGGTTATGCATTTGTGTCAGCTATCAACTAGAGTGTGTATCCTACGCTCGTAAGATGGTTGTATCAGTTCTATTATATGGACGCACCACATGGACGCTGAAAAGATGCTTAAAGAGAAAACGCTTGACGGGAACTGCGCAAGAATACTATGAGCTATATTGAACAAATCCTAGGAGAAACATGCCATAAAACAGAAGCTGTACAGCCACCTACCTCCCATCTTTAAACCCATTCAAATAAGATGGGGGTGTCCTCGTGGTGTAATGGTTAAAGCGATGGACTTAAAGCGAGTTCGTACTCCAGTGGCGCTATTACGTTCACTTTCGGGTAAAATACCCTTGGGAAAGGTATGAACCCCTTATCCTCCCAGCTTTGGGTTAAATAGTACCACTACTGTTCTTCTAGGAGAATAGCTTTGGCATTAAATAACCTACAAAGGTTGATATGCCATTAAACAAAGAAAAAGTTGGCGACCATAGTCGAGGGTAACCCGAAAGTTCCCTTTTCGATAGCTACTACACCAATGTGTAGGGGAGGGCGCTAATCCTTTCCCTAGATTGCTCTACTTTACCCTTGATCCGTACCTTATAATGCTGAGTGTTAAGCAAGGAGGCATCAAGTACCATTTTTTGAGTCTTTGGTATGACTCAACCTGGGATTGAACCCAGGTCTCCCGGGCCATTGGCGAACACTCTAACCCCTAGGCCAATGTCCGAAACCAAACTAAACCAAACCAAATAAGATGAAAAAGACATGCGGGACACTTCTAGAGAAGTAAGGACGAACTCATAAGCGGCATTCTCCTATGGACCACTTCACGCGGACATGCAAGTGTTGGCCGACCAATAGGAATTTATCGACAACAGCTCTGCGCGGACACTGTATGTTGTCAAGAAGACCGTCCGAAAGCGATGGATGATAAAAACGATTGGAGAGAAAGAGAAAGAGAGAGAATGAGAGAGAGAGAGAGAGAGTCAGGGAAATCCATGTTAGCAACGTGACATGATTATATATATATATATATATATATATATATATATATATATATATATATATATATCGGGTTTAGACCAAAGAACTATTCTCGCAAGTCAATTTCAATAAAAATTTTCTCAGAAAAACGTCATTTATCCTTGACATTGATTAGACTTAACATACCGACTTGAAAAATCATGAATAATCATTTAAACTCACTAACTTTTAGTTTCACGCCTGAAATTATTAATGCAGATAAATTTTGCAGACAGCATTCATAATGTTAGATGAAAAAAAAAAAGGAAAATAAATGAAATAAAAATTACGTTGCTAATTATTTCCGACCCATGAAAGTCAGCCCACCCGCAAAGCGAAAAAAAATGCTTGTGTGGTATAATGTTTACCAAATTCGACTTGAGGACTATTGTTAGTGAGTTTGATTCTCACTAAGGGCCCTATAATTCCTGCCTCGTGCCAAACTAGGTTCAGTCTCGTAGATGACTATTTGTAAGAAATCCATAAGAGTTGACAATGCTTCCTTAAATAAAAATTAATGATAATCTATTTCTTTATACTTATATCGTCATATATCCAAACGGATATAGATTTTTGCACGCATAATATTTGGGTCTGAAATCAAACATTACCTCCCCAATGCCAACATCACCACCACCACCACCAACACTGACATCACAACAAATACCATTTGACACCTCCTCCTATATACTCCCCAATTGTTTCTTTCTGAACAGAGAGAGAGAGAGAGACAGACAGACAGACAGAGGGGGGTAGATAAGAGATGAACTCCCATCAAACTAACACTTCCCTTATGCACGTGGGGATAAAGTGCCCTTTTAATGCTTGTTGACTCGGGCCGAAGCAGCCATAAAGCATGTATTTTGACCCGCGATTCCAAGAGAACGCTCTGGTATTAAATTCCATCCGCTCCACTGATTTTTGGGGGTGATGATGCGTTCTCTTAGCTTAATTGGGACGCATCTCCAACAGCAGGAGAATACTATTTCCTTACCCTTCCGCCCACCCTGAGAGACCTATGAAAATATCTTGGTTAGTCTTGGAGAACCCCCCAAAAAAGACCAAACGAACATTGAAATAAAAGAAGTCTGGGAATTTAGATGTGGACGATGAATAAGGTTTACAAGAACAGCCACGACTGGGTGGAAAGGTGGTCAACTGGGAATTGTGCAAAATTTGATGATAATGATAAATAATATATGGACAAAGTAGAATCTGTTCAAGAAAATGCGGTATACAAAATTCTCTCGAATTTTGAGATCCAAGCAGATCACATAATCCAGGTCGGAAGATCAGATCTAATTTTGATTATCAAGAAAAAATAACTAAAATAAAAACAAAAGCTGGATAAATGCCAACATCTTAAGAGCTAAAAAAGTTTATGAATGATAATATCAATTGGAGCCAATCGTAAAGATCTTAGAAAAAATGGGAACTGAAAACCCAAGAAAGTATTGAGAATATCCACATTACTTTTGAGAATATTGAGAAGAATTATGGAGATCTAAGGAGAAATATTTGCACTTTATTATAGGCCACCAATTTACTAATGGAATGGAAAACTTATAATGAAATAAAAACTTACGAACAGCAGAGTGAAATTAAAAAGAAATAAAAAACATTGACAAATACTTGGACCTAGCCAGAGAACATGAGGGTGACCGTGATACCAATCAGAGTAAATGCGCTTAGAACGGTCCCTAAAGGCATGGAAAAAAACTGGAAGAAAAGGAGATCAGGGAAAAAAACCAAGACCATCCAGACTACAGCCTTGTTAAGGTCAGTCCGGATACTCAAAAACTCCTGGAGACCTGCGTAGACTTGCTGTCACTCAGAATCCAGTGAAACACCATCAGATGACACTGGTGATATGATAATGATGCAAAAACGAGTAGAAAAATAACTATACGGATACTTCAAGTGACAAACCAAGGAAATTGCACTTGAGATGACCTGGACATGGCTATACAGAGGGAAGCTGAAGAAAGAAACTGTCGACTAATAAAAGTAAAAGTAAAAAGTAAAGTTGGTGATCGTCGTCGAGGGTGACCAGAAGGCTCTCTTTTCCATAGCTACTACACTGAGGTGTAGGGGAGGACGCAACTCCTTTCCTTGGATTACTCCACTTTACCCTTGATACGTACCTTATATTGCTGAGTGTTAAGCAAGGAGGTATCAAGTACCATTTTTAAAGTCTTTGGTATGACTCGACATGGGATTACCCCAGGTCTCCCGGGCCATTAGTGAACACTCGACCCAATAGGCCAATGAGCCGGTTCTCGGTGTAGTAGCTATTGAAAAGGGAGCCTTCTGGTCGCCCTCGACTACGATCGCTAACTTTACTTCTCGACTAATAGTGGCACAAAATTCTGCCGTAAGGACCAACCAAATGAAAATAAAAATTGATTATACGTAAGAGAATAGCAAGTGTAGATGACAGAAATAAAATGCTTAATCGCGTAAACGAATGCATCAGACTGGCAAAAAAAAGGAATACAAGGCATGATTGGGTGGGAAAAGGGATCTATTGGGAATTGTGCAAGAGATTCATATTTGAACAAGCTGACAAATGGTATATGCACAAACCAGAATCTGTTCTAGTAAATGAGATGAATAAAAGTGGAAATAAAAGAAAGTGAAACATTTGACAAATACCTCGACCTTGCAAGAGACCTGAAAAAGTTGTTGAACATGAAGGTGGCATTGATGCCCAATTGTAATTGGGGGGGGGGGTCTCGTGGTGTAATTGTTAAAGCGATGGATTGCGGAATCTTAGTAAGCGAGTTCGAACTCCAGTCGCGCTATTACGTTCACTTTCGGACAAATACTATTAGGAAAGGTATGAAAACACTTATCCCCTCAGCTATGGGTTAAATAGTACCACGACTGTTCTAGGAGACTGGCTTGGCATTAAATAACCTACAAAGGTTGAATTGCCATTAAACAAATAAACCAAACCAAACCAAACCAATTGAAATTAGACACCTTGGAACAGTTCTCGAAAACCTGGAAAAAAGACTGGGGAAACTGTAGATCAGAGAAAGAATAGAGATTATCCAGACCTTATCATTGTTCGGGCCAGCTAGAATACTGAGTAGAGTCCTGAGATTTGAGGAGACTTGTGTTCCTCAGATTCCAGTGAAAATCTACCAGTTTGAGTTAGTGTTTAGAACTCGCAATAATGATGAAAATAAAGGAGAGTTTTGAACTGGAAACCTACCTAAACCTTGCTAGAGAGTTGAAAAAGTTATTAATGATATGAAAGTGGTAGTGATACCAATCGTAGTTGGGGCAATCGGAACAATACTGAAGAACCTGGACCTAGAAAAGAGACTGGGGAACTAGAAATCCGAGAAATAATTGCAACTGTCCTTTTACCACAGCAGCACTACTGCAAGAATACTTAGAAGAGCCCGGGAAAGCAGATTTATTGTCATTCGGACTTGAACAAATTTAAGTCAAAAACCAGATTCAATTGTATTTTTGTCTAAAGACAGGGTTTGGGTTAAAATGTTGGGCGGAGATGTCAAAGCGCCATTTCACATTTAACTTGCTCTAAAATATTGGCAGATCCTTTTTTATTTTATATTTACACCAGTCGTATCTTAAGATTCAATAATATATTGTCTCTCGGTAAGAGTTAAACTCACATTGTCTCTCGGCAAGACTTGAACTAACATTGTCTCTCGGTAAGACTTGAAATCATATTGTCTTTTGGTAAGACTCGAACTCATATTGTCTTTTGGTAAGACTCGAACTCATATTGTCTTTTGGTAAGACTCGAACTCATATTGTCTTTTGGTAAGACTCGAACTAACATTGTCTCTCGGTAAGACTTAAACTCATATTGTCTTTTGGTAAGACGAACTCATATTGTCTTTTGGTAAGACGAACTCATATTGTCTTTTGGTAAGACTCGAACTAACATTGTCTCTCGGTAAGACTTTAATTCACATTCTATATTTGGTGAAATTGTGTCATCTACGCCAACTGCTTTACTTCAATAATGGACTAAGCGTGTTTCGTTAAAAAAATTAAAACTAAAATTAAACAATGAAAGAAAATATTCGTAAAAATAAAAAATGATGAAAAATGCTTCATATCGACAAATTCCTTATGAATATAACATCTACTTTTAAGTTGATCGCACAAATGGAAAATAACTTTTTTTTATATTACCGTCTCTATTTTTCCTTCCTTCCTTCCTTCCTTTCTTCCTTCATTTTCATATATTCCTATTTTTTCACATTGCTATCTTCAATTTCCTGTTCTTTTTCTTTTATTCTTTCTTTCTTTCTTGTTTGTTCCTTGTTTTCGAACTTCTTTCTTGTTTCATTCTTGCTATCCATATATTTCTTTCTTTCTTTCTTTCTTTCTTTCTTTCTTTCTTTCTTTCTTTCTTCAGCTATTTTCCATTTTGTTCTTTTTATTCCTTTTTCATTTCTTTCTTCCTTATTTTCACCATTTCTTTCGTTCTGTCTAGTCTATTTGATTTCCTTTCTTTCTTCCCTGCTTTCTTCCTTCCTTTTACCATATCTTTGAAACCTTCGTGTTCTTTGTTTCTATATCATTTCTTTAATATATTTCTTTTTTTATTTTCCTATATATCTCCCGTACCTATCAATTGGACGCCTCACGTCACTGCATATTTTACTTATGAAAAAAATCATTCAGCCCTTTTAACATTTTCTTTTTGTGCCTTTTGAAACAATAAAAAAAGATGTCCTTCAATATTGCCAACGCTTTTTCTTTTAGCATTCTCTTAGCCTCAGTGATTTACAACTAGCACCTGTTTAGATTTTCTCCTCTTGGCTCCCTATTATTCACCTTTTCACTCATATATATATATATATATATATATATATATATATATATATATATATATATATATAAAAGTACGGTCTTAACAATTTTTATTGAGTTAATTTTCTTCTAAAGCTGGCAAATTGAAATTTTATTTCTTGTGAATCATTATAAAATCAAGATGCGTAAAATTAGATATAATTCATTACCAAATTCTACTTTATTGAAATAAAAAATATGAGAATGTAGAAGTCTAAGCACTTGTGGAATGTATTCAAATAAGAAGTAGAAAAGTGACAACCATTTAACAAGACAGAATTAAAAGTTTAAGTGAAATGCTTTAGAGTTTGGAAATAAAAAATGCCTAATGATATCCATTTAGAATGTATAATCTTCCACTAGTTATCATAAAATCCTCGTATTAATGGAAGAAAATAAAAAAGATTTTTAAAAATTATGGATGAGTGTGTATGCGAGCTTCTGCTGAAATATCTAATATTGTAAATATTATCTTGAATATTAGTACAAAAAGCAAGTGCATTATAGATATATTTTTGCCGTTTTATTTTTGGTTACGCAGTTTCAATGTTTTAGAGTTTGGTAAGAAGTACTACCGAATAATATCCGTTTTTAGTGCATAATGTTCCAGCCAATGCGATAGAATAAAAAGAATACACATTCTCTGCGTAGAACGCTGCGACTACACACACACGCACACACACTTATATATATATATATATATATATATATATATATATATATATATATATATATATATATATATATATATATATTATATATATATATATATATATATATATATATATATATATATATATATATTGGGTAAAACGTTTGGGAGAATAGAAAAGATATTACTAGAAAAACAAAATTGTTTAGTATTTAAATTATGTAACGTTTCGCTTCATCAGATAAGATTTTGAAAAAAAAATTTGAAATGAATTTTGGAAAAACTAAATCTACGTTGTTGCCATGGCAACGTATTTAGAAAATACACACATATAGATATATATACATAGTGTGTGTGGGGGGGTTCTTGTGGCGAATTAGCGCGTTCGAATTCCAGTCGCGCTATTATAATCATTTTTCAATGATTTATGTAACGTTAATGTACTTCTTGTGGAGTCATATTGGAATCTGAAAGGTTATTAACCCTTTTGCAGGCAGAGTGACATTTTTATCGTTTAGTGATCGCTGAATATAAGGTATTTTCTAATTGGTTAGTGTTTTATTGTTTTCCTACAAGTGTATTACAACACACAATTACTCATTAAATTATGATGGAGGAGTTGGGGAGGAGTCACAGGGGTGTAGTGACAAATGGGCTGAATTGTGAGAATCTAGTAAATGAATTTGAACCCCAGTCGTGCGATTAAGTTCATTTTCGGACTAATACCCTTGGGAAACGAGTGAACATCCTTATCCACACCCCGTTTATTGGTTAAGTTGTACCACAATTGTTCTTTAAAGACGGCTTTGGTATAACATAATCTACGAAGGCTGATACAAACAAAAGAAAACAATATATATATATTGTCATCCACAGACAGACTGTATAGATGTATGGAAGTAAATAATGGAAAGAAAAGCGACAGCATGGAGACAAATTTAAAAACAAAGTAATCCAAAAGCGATGAATTTATTACGTAGTATTTTAACATCCCACGTGACACCATGTTTACAACATCCCCCAAAATTTCCGAGTTCATATAAAAGAAGTCTCTGATGATGAAGTTTTTACTTCGAAATTAATTAGATTCGAATAATTATTTTACTATGCAATTACCTCTAAACAAATTCGATACAATAAAATAAAATAATTTGAGCAATGCTTCAAGCAAATTATAATATACTTATATATATATATATATATATATATATGTATATATATATATATATAGAGAGAGAGAGAGATAGAGATAGATATAGATATATATTATATCAGGTTAATGACCAGAGACGATGTGTATGGAATTATTTATATATAGAATATGAGAAATTTCATATAATTTTACGGGAGTGCTTGATGTATGGCTATTAGTATATAGATTATATCAGGATATAATATAAAAATACTCACATAAATTTATAATGGCACGGTAACTGTCCGTTGAGTTTTCTTTCATTGACATTACAGATATATATATATATATATATATATATATATATATATATATATATAAGCATTTTTGATTTCATAATAAAGACACATTTTGTCTTTATAATTTTATGACAAGTTTTTTTTTTGGTTTCGGGTTGGAGTTGGTCGATGAATTTGCCAAAATTGTCCCGAGCGCTTTAATCCAGCTATACGTTTACGTAATTCTTGCAACGTTCTAAAAACCCTAAAAACTTTTTAAAAAACACTCTTTACACCTGCAAACAAGCCCTGATGATGGCCTATGAAAGGTCTGAAATCGATCGGATAGTTTCGGTAAATTCATCAACTAACTCCAATTCAAAACCAAAACACTTGTCAGGATACTTGAGAGGATCCCAATAAAATTACTAAGACAAAATGTGTTTTTATTATTTAATCAAACATGCTTAAATAAAGGCCTGCTGCCCAACTATATATATATATATATATATATATATCATCATGTCGCGTTGCCAGCATGGATCTCCCTGGCCCTCTCTCACTATCCATCTTTATCGTCCATTACTCTCTTCAAGGCTATATCCTGTATCAGCACAGAGCTGTTGTATAAAGGTATGAGGCTAATGTGTCTCCTTGCAGCACGCCTGCAACAATGTCCAAGTAGCCTGTGTCTCCATGCAGGGAGCGGACTTTTACTCATAAGATTTTTATCAAACTGTTAAATAGTCCAATTTACACGGGTTCAGCCGGTAATTTGAAAATTTTATTTAAAGTAGAGAGTTAAAGTGGGGAAAAATTGAAAAACAAAATAATCCAAAAGTTATGAATTTATGACAAAGGAAAGTCGACGTTAAAACGTTTCGGTTTTAATGAACCTTCATCAGGACTTTAAAATGGTGACACAGGTGTTGATAGAACAAAGATGGGTGTTTACTAAAATTCAAATACAGACAGAGGAGAACATACATAAAGAAAGATCATATAACCGTTCAATCATTCAATCAGCGTTCTTTTTCGAAAATCTATCACGTGATTAGCACAGGCAATAATGCAAAAGAAATGGAACATCAAAGAGATATAAAGAAGAAGAAGAAGAAGAAGAAGAAGAAGAAAGAAAGAATGAAAGAAAGAAAGAAATGTAGAAGAAGAAAAGAGAGAAAAGAAAAAGAAAGAAAATAAAAAAAAAGAAGGGGAGAAAAGAAGAAAAAGAATTGAGAGGAAAAGGAAGTAGACAAATATACCATATGTAAATAAATAAATAAATTGATAAATAGTGTGTGTGTGTGTGTGCGCGCACGCGCGTGTGTGTGTGTGCAAGTAGTTTGTGTAGGTATGATTGTGTTTTGTTTGTGTCTGAGTTTCTTTTTGTGCGTGTGCGTGTGTGTATATTGTGTTTATGTGTCTATGTGTGTTGTTGGTGTGCGTATTTGTACGTGTGTTGCTTGTGCATGTAATTGTGTAGGTGGTTTGTGTGTGTATGTGTGCATATGTGTGTGGTTTTGTGTGTATGCTTTGAGCATGTGAGTGTGATTTTTGTGTGTATGTGTGCATATTTGCGTGTGTATTTTTTTGTCTGAGTGGGTGTTAGTATGTAGGTGTGACTCTCTCTCTCTCTCTCTCTCTCTCTCTCTCTCTCTCTGTGTGTGTGTGTGTGTGTGTGAAAGAGACGGAATCTTGTTAGATGAACCCAAAGGAATAGATGAAAGAAGGTTTCATGGAAAAACGGAAATTCGATGTACACGGTGGACATATAAGATTCCGAAGCGCTAAGCGACGGCGTCAAAACTGGGAGAGAGAGAGAGAGAGACAGACAGACAGACAGACAGAGACAGACAGAGACAGGGGGAGAGAGAATTTGACTAGCAGCAAGCCAGGGTGAGAGCTATCGATAGTCGAATCAACAGCAGACGTGAGAGAACTGACCAACTTAAAAATGCTTAATCGTATTACGTTCGCCTGACCACGTTAAAGGAGTCAGCCCTGCACATTTCAAACCCTGTCAATTCGAGTTTCGTTTATTTCAGACGATCACCATCAAAAAGCCCGCAGCTTTCCTCAACGAGATCCCTTAATTCCAACGTTTTCCTTTTGGTATTTGACGGATGTCGAAATCTTTTGATCCTTTTACTGTGTCTGACCGCTAGGGGTAAAATAGCGTATTAGGTCGACTGGTTGGGGCTAAAAAAAAAAAAAGGTTTCAAACGGTGCTGACGGCTGAAACAGGTGATTGATCTTGCTTGACCACTTCTCTGTTAATGTTCAAGATTGCAGAGAAATGAAAGATTAAGAACACCCCCCTAAAAAAAAAAAAAAAAACAACAAAAAAAAAAAAACGGAATCAGTGTTCAGAATTCTCAAATTTTAATTAACTTATTCGATTTATTTGTTTGTTATGCCTCCTTGGGGATTTCCGCTTTTTTTTTTGTCTTCGTACATCAACCTTTTTTCAAAAAAAGAATCCTTACAAAGAATATAAACGTGATAAATACAATATCTATTTACTGATCAAAATCTGTCAAGTAATTCATCTAATAGCTTCCAAAAATTCCCTTTTAAATTCTTTTCTTAATATTTTTCTGAAATCATCCAATGTAGTCATAATTCTTTTACATTGTTGATATTTTTCATCTGATAAGGCAATTCATGCCCAAAATATTTTACTCTATTGGCAAAAAATCCAATTGGTTAGAAGACCTAGTTTTTAAAATTTATTTTGACAGTAAGTTTCCAATTCGAGGAGAAATATTGAAGAATATCTCCCATAATTAGAAATCCCATTAATTATTTTGAAAGATTCAATTAGATCACCATTTTTTCTAGTGACGTAGTTAATCCTAATTTCTCTCATCTCCCCTTGTGACAATAATCTTTTGCTCTTAATTTTTTTTTTTGAATGCCCTCCAATGTGATTATTACACTCCAATTTATTGTTTTGACTCTGGTGACCAAAACCTGAGTTCAATATTCTATATCGGGTTTTATCCGGGTTTTATATATTTTAAAAACATTTGTTTCCCTTGCAATAACATTTCTAAACATCCAATTAATCATTCCATTTGCTTTTGATACAATAGACCAAATATGATTGTCAGCTTTAAATGTATCAAAGTCAAAACCCTTTGATAGTATTTCTTATTTACGTATTGATTTCTTTGGGGTTTTTTTTTTTAGATTTATATTCAACTTGAATGTTTTGGGATCTTAAATTTACATTTTTTTACATTCAGTATTTTCATTTTTTTTTACATCCAGTATTTACATTTTTCAATATTAAAACTTGATTTCCAAATATTTTCACAATATAACAATTAATTTGGATTCATCTATGTTATTTCTATCGATAATAGTCAAACAAGTAAATTAAAATCCTAAGCAAATTGTTTTATTTCCGATTTTATATCATCAGGTAAATCATTTATGAATATAAAAACAACAAAGACCCCAGTAGTGGAAATTTACTAAGCATTTTGCTTAGATGTGGCACAAGGCTATATGAAAGGGGCACCCAATGAGACTCGAACTCACTCGTGTAGGTTTGCTAGTCGAGCTTGCTAACCATTACACCACCAGAGGCGCCCTCAGTAGTGAAACCCCGAGGAACACCTGAGGGTTATCTCTGTGTTTCAGAAGAATTTGCTCAAATTTTTACTTTCATAGTTCCGTCAAAAAACATCTAACAATATTTATTTCATCTGAAATACGTTTTTCTCTTTTTTTTTTCCTCTTAAAATAAAAGTTTTTTTTTGTTTCTTTGAATGTTTAATTTCTTTTACTCATGTTTTTCTCTCGTCATCAATTTCTTTCCTTTTTGCTTCAATTCAGTGCTTTTTCTTTTTCATTCTTTTTTACTCATTTTTCTTCTTCTTTCTTGTTCTTTAAATTCCTCGCTTCTTCATTTTTGCTTTCTTATTTTCTTCTCATTTTATTTCTTCTTTATATTATTTCTTCGTTTTCCTTCGTTTTCTATCTTTGTTCATCATTGTCCTCTTTATTTTTTTTTTCTTTCTGCTTTTCTATCACATTTGGGGTGTCCTTGCAGTGTAATGGTTAAAGCGATGGACTGCGGAATAGTAGTAAGCCAGTTCGTACGCCAGTCGCAGCTGTTACATTCACTTTCGGGCAAATACCCTTGGGAAAGGTATGAACCCCCTTATCCTACCATCTATGGGTTAAATAGTACCAATACTGTTCTTCTATGAGCAATGGCTTTGGCATTAAATAACCTACGAAGGTTGATATGCCATTAAACAAAGAAATCAAATCAAATCAATCAATCACACTTATTAATTTCAATCCTGCTTTTTTTTTTCTTACTTTCTCTTTCTTTTTTTTTTTTGTTAGCACTCCCCCCCCACTCGCTTCTTCTTTAATTCTTTCGCCACTTTCTTAAAAATATTTTTCCTATTTCCCTCTTTGATTCTTTGTTTCTTTTTTTTTTTTTTAACTTTCTTTTCTTTCGTTCCTTTCGTTTCTTTTTTAGATTTATTTTTATTCTTTTTTTTATTAACTCTTTTTCTTTTGCTTATAATTTCTTTCTTGACTTTTTCAATTTTTCTTTACTTTTTTTTTCATTCTTTTTCTTAGTTCCCTTCTTTCTTTCTTTCTTTCTTTCTTTCTTTCTTTCTTTCTTTCTTTTTAAATCATTCATTCTTCATCTTCCTTGTCTCTTTTTGTCTCTCTTTCATTTATTCTTTTCTTTTGGTTCTTCTTCGTTTTATTCTTCTTTCTCTTTTCCCGTTCTTGCCTCTTTATCTTCTTTCCTTTTTTTTCTTTTTTGTTGTTGTTCTTCTCCTTTTCTTACATTTTTCTTCCTTCATTCTCTCGCATTTTCTTTTGATTCTTTCCTTTCTCTTCCCTTCCTCATTTCGCGCCCTTTCTTCTTTCTAATTCCTTACCCTTCAACCCTCTTTTTTTCTCTCCCCCTTTTTCTTTCTCATTTCTCTTTAACTTCTCTGTCTTCATTCTCCCCTTCTTCGTATTTCTTTCTCTTCTGCTATGTAACCATTTCCTAGCTTCCTCCTCCTGTTCTTCCAATACCGGAAGATGTGAATCAGTTTAATTTTGAAGAACAAGAGGAACGGAACCCAGTACGATTTTCTTTTACCATCAAACCAGGATTAACCAAGGTTTCCGCTCGAAGACAATCCCCTTTAATATTCAGTAATATAGACATCAAAGAAATGGAATCAACATACACCGCACCGATGGTAAGATGGAAAACGAAGCTGAACCTGGGAGCGTCGAATAGCTTAAAGATGGAGTAGAGCACTCGGATCTTTCTTCTTGGTTCGTGAACACCCAGAGTGAGGCTAAAAGTTTTGACGAGGGCCTCTGCCTTCAATCCCTCTCTTGCTTAATCGGCAATGCTGGAATCTAATTAAAGCAGATATGTTGGGGGTGGGTCAGTAACCCTGGTGCCACAAGAGCAATATCAGTTAGCCCTGTGGAAGAAGAAGAAGAAGAAGAAGAAGAAGAAGAAGAAGAAGAAGAAGAAGAAGAAGAAAACGAGATTAAAAAGGAAAAAAAGGAGTGAGAGAGAGAGTGTGTGTGAGAGGAGTGGAAGAGAGAAAGAGAGAAAAGAAAAGAAAAGAAAAGAAAGAAAAAGAGAAAGAAAAAATGAAAAAAGGGAAAAGGAATAGAGACATAGATAGATAGATAGATAGATAGATAGAGAGAGTGTGGGAGCAGTAGAAGGATAAAAAAACTCAAAGAGAAAGCGAGAGAGAGAAAGAAAGAGAAAGAAAAAGAAAAAGGAAGAAAGTGATCGTAAGAAATAATGGAGAAGAGAGAAAGAAGAAAGAGAAAAAGTGAAAGAGATAAAAAATGAAGAAAGAGATGAAAGAGGACAAAAAGCCAGTGAATAGAGATAAGAGGGGTGGAAGAAAGAAAAAGAAAGTAAAAGTGAAAGAGAGAAAAAGAAAGAGAAAGAAAGGAGTGAAGGATATCGAAAGAAATTAATTATTAAAAGATTTCGGTTTTTATTCCTGAAAATAATCCAGAGAATTATTTGATTTGCTTAAAATGATTGAAGCTAAGCAAAGGGCAGAGATGTGGCTGGCATGACAGTGATAAGAAAGTGGTTCAAGTCTTGGACAAGAGAGTACGCCCTTGAGTTTTGTGCTAATGCCTTTTGGAAAAGCATCAATCCATCTCTTCTCTTTCTAGCTATAGGTAAATAGTTGGGCAGATTGGACCATCTCGCCTTGAAGCTGCGCAAACCACTCTAGAAGAAAGAAACACTTAATTTAAAACCAGCTGTAGAAACCAGGTCAGAAATCGTTCCTTGCTACTGGTACAATGTAACCTAGTACAACCAGTCACATGTTTCTTGGAGATGTGAGTGCCATCAAGTAATCCTTAACAATGCGTGGGAATAACTTTATATAGAAGTACCTTTATGACTTAAAAAGGATTAAGAAGATGGGGACAGGATGGCTACTAAAGACATCAACAAGTTCAAAAACTTATTAAAAAATAAACGATACTTATACTCATGATACACACTTTTAGTGAATGTATCTACGTCGGCAAATGGAGTCTCTTACTCTCTTTAAATCTTTCTTCCGTTCAAATCCATCCCAGTTTAATCCCACAGCTTCTATTTTACATCTGTCACAATCCAGGATTCTTATTTTTTTCTTTCCTTTTTTCCGAATAAACCTTTCATACTTTTTTCTTTTCTTTATTACTGCCATCGAAGAAACGATCTCCTGGCGGCTGTCCACGTAACTATGGCAAAAACTATGGCCGCTAACCAACTGCTGCCCTTCCCATGATCCCCAGCAACAATGGCGACTGTTTCTGAGAAGGGAAAAAAGAAATGAAAGTCATGGAAGAATACGAAAAACGATTGGAAGGACAAATTGGAAATAATTTGGAAAGGGAAGATGTCATCCGATTTTCTTGTGAATCAAGCGAGGCAGAGCTTGGTTTAGAACCTCTCAAAGATCTATTCCCATTTGCTATTTCTAATCCAAATCAATTTTTTAGGTGTTGGACTATTGTTGAAATAAAGACGTGGCAAAAGTTCGTACATTCCATTTACGCGCGTTATCT
>OY757927.1:771235-818735 GCA_963585895.1 Sepioteuthis lessoniana | reverse complement strand
TCAACATTTTTTTTCTCAATTTTTTCCACCGTATTTTCCTCAGCATGGTTTGGGAAAACATACCATTAATTCAAATCTTGTTTGTTTAAGGCACATTTTATGAAGTCAAAATGTTCAGCTATTAAATCAGAGATATTTTTCGTCTTACCTGCTATTATCTTATTTACTGCTAAATAAAAACCCTTCGTGAACATTTTCTAAGTGTGCTAATTCTATAATTTTTGCCAAACGTAGTACATCCACAGTCCGTCTCTAATTCCTCAGACCGACGTTTTTAAGTAACGAGAAAGTTACTAGATGGTGACAATTTCCATTCCAAGTAACATGTGACTTGTTTGGTTTTATCTATTTGCTTGTTTAACTGCATATCGACTTCTTATGGGTCATTTAATGCCGAAACTAGATTTATTTTTAAATTATTGATTATAATCGCAACTATTCACATTTTTAACGTTCAATTACAATAATTTTTTAAATCGGACTTTTTATTTGACTAAAATAATTATGATCATCATTTGTTTGCGCAGTTATATATCAAGTATTCTTATCTAATATTTATAATTTATACATGATTATATGATTGTAAGTAACTAGTTTCATTCAGTAATAATTTGCTTGTATACAGTTATATGGTTTCAGATGTTCATATCTAACACCAGTTATTCGCAAGCAATTATATATTTTCAAATAACTAATTCAGATAATTCATAGTAAACAATTATTGCTTCAGGTAATTTCTCTTAATACATATAATTTATGTTTTAAAGTATTCCTATCAAATAGAAATAATTTTCAAAAAGGTCTCTAGCATTCTGAGTCAGGGTGTTCCATGGAGTAATGGCAATGAAGTGGTGACTTCATTCTCCCCAGAGTTCAAGAATTAGAATCTCACCACCAGACGAAGTTTATTCTTATACCCTTTGAGTGGAGATCTCATCTCTCTGTAGAAGATGGAACCTTCGTATTTTAGACGCCGTCAACCGATCGACGGATAATTTACACATTTATATAATTTTCAGTATTTTTATCAAACAATTTTCCAACAGTTATATGATTTCAAGCAACCAATGATAAATAATCCGTTGTAAAAAATATAGCTTCAAGTAATTATGCTTAATACAAATAATTTGTATACCGCTAAATACTTTCAATGGTTGATTGGTTGTGTTTTATGGTATATTAATCCTTGCTGGTTATTTTATACTAATTCTATTTATACATATATATAAAATATATATGATTTGAGTTTGTAGATAACAATTCTTGAAAGAGCCCGGGCTCATTTGTTTGCACACAGTTAATTGGTTTCAAGTATTGCTATTTAATACGTGTAATTCTATTTAACATTATTCGTTTGCATACAGTTAATTGGTTCCAAGTATGGCGATGTCATACAAATAATTTAGTTTTGCAGTTGTTAGTTTGAACTTAGTTAAATGATTTCGAGAATAGAAAACGATTAAATATTTCTAGTTGACCCATAATTGAAACCCTAATTCTGGGTTTGAGTGGACCTGGGAGTAACGGCAATGAAGGGGTATTCTACATTACTCAAAGCTCTAGGACTGGAGCCTCACCATCTTATCAAGAATTCCGATCTGATATTAATGATTTATAATTATATATTTTCAAGTACGTATTCCTACAGTTATATAGTTTCAAGTATTCCTATCTAATACTAATAATTTTCAAACATCTATTTGACTCCTAGAAAGGTGCAATCACTTCAGGTCAGCGTGTAAATGAGAATAATAGCTATAAAAGTGTTACTCCACGCTCTCCTGAACTAGAATCTCACCAGCAGATAAAGTAAAACTTCGGACATTAATACTATCTGGAAGCTTTACGCTACAAGTAAGTCAGGAATGAATTCACTCAACAAAATAATCAACTGCATTTACACAAGCTGTAACTGTCAATTAACATTACACGTAAACGGTCGACTGGTCCAACAATTTGCATAATCTTAAACTTTGTCAATGAAGTCACCGGAAATTCTCTTATATTCAAGTGTTGTTAAACCTAATTCTTTTTACTGAACGCATCTCCTATGAATCACTTGATTGAGCATCTCTGAAACAAAATATAAGAGGGTTGTTCAAAAATGATCAAGACTGAAGCTGTATTTACCAAGACAGAAATGAGAAACGAAAGAAACGTTAATTCGCTTCAAGTCTTATCAAATGATATACAAGATGGGTTCGAACATTATCAAGACTGAAGTTGTATTTATCAAGACATAAATAAGAAATTAAAGAAACGTTCATTTGGTTCAAATCTTATTATTATATAAAAAAACAGGATATGTCGAAAAAGTATCGAGACTAAAACTGTATTTACCAAGACAAATGAACAAAGGAAGAAACGTTAATTTGCATCAAAATTGTTCCGTTGGTCGGAGCATCTCTGAAACTCATTTTTTTATAGAGTGTAAAGCTACATTTTTCTTTTTATATCATTCATATTCTCAAGTCATTCTCTTTTCAGTTTAGGAAACAAGAAAAGGACCTTGATCTTGTGAGTGTGGAAAGTTCTGCATTTTCAAAATGCTCCTAAAATTATCGAGATTGGTTTTATAATCTTTGCAACTTAGCACTGACTCACCAAGATTTTATCCAAACATCAGTCTAAATCTTTAGACACCACTACTACCACTTTTTTCTTCAGAATACATGATACATCTAAATGTGTATAAAGAAAGCATTTAACTTGTTTAGCTGTGAAGACTCCTGCATTTCAATTTCAAATTTAGAAAATTTTCAAAAATATTAAAAATTCTCTTTATACTTAATAAGTTCGTATGAACTATCTACAATTTTTTTTTATCTATCTAAAATATCAGCACTGGAGACTACATTAAAAAAATGGTTGGCACCATTCTTGGAATTAAAAGTTACATTCAAATCCAAGAGAAAAATTCCAAAGTCAAATAGCACTTGACAATCCTGCAAAAGACCAAAAATTCTTCTGAATCTGAAAATTCTTCGTTTATACGATTCCTGAAAATCATTTCATCTTAAGATTGCAATATGACATTAATATCATTTCAATGACAACCAAGTGATAAAAACTATTAAAGGTATTTTCGTTTTTAATGAACATATTTTGTAAAGTTTTGCAATTTACATATAAAACGCTAATTGTTTGTGAGACTATCTGTCCGTTGTTGGCTTCTTATCGTTGTGTAATTGTTAACAAGCTAATCTCGTAGATCCGTTGCAATTGCACAGTCAGTTCGATCCTTACTGGATGTACCATATCTAATTTATGCCTTTTTTTTTCTTTTGGGTGGGGCACCTCACGTGGTGTAATAGTTAGTAAACTAGATTAGCAGACCATTGTTAGTGATTCCGATTTTTACTCAGTGCTCCATACTTCTGGTCTTATGCCACAACTAAGCAAAGCATAGTAAATAACTATCTGCCCACTTTTCCCGCTTTTTTCCGTCTTTCACATTTGTCAATTATCCTGTCCCAAGGATTCGCGGGTGGGGAGCTCAAAACATTGTGACTTGTAGAGATACACGTAGGAAGTTACTATGTGATTCCGTTTGTGTGTAATTATGTACTGAAAGCAACATTGAGTGTCTTGAAGTTTTATTCAAGGTGATAGACAACGAAAACTTTGTGATATGGTCGTTGAACTCGATTTCTCGGAGTCGGTGATTCATAAAGTCGGTCAGAAAATAGTTTTCAACCTACATCCCACGTGACATACGGCCTCTTCGACTCATGACCAAGTGGCACAAATGAAAACCAAAAATTGTAAAAAGGAAATTATAAAATAGCGTAAGAAAATGATAAAAAGGAACAATCTTACAATGATAGTTGCAGATTGTGTCTGGAAGAAAAATTATTCATCCTGCAACAAAAAACAAAAAACTGCTGAACAAAAGAAAGAAATTAATACCCAAGTGTAGACATGTTAATAAATTTCTCATGTGTCATTTACAATCTGATTAATTCCATATTTATTCTCTTTTATTTACATTGGCCTAATGATATATACATATTTTTCAGCGTGGGAGTATCACATGTACTTTCACCTTGACACGTGATTATACCTCACACTATCATTACGACTGGCTAGCAACTTTTTTTCACATTTCTATCTGATAAGTGTGTTCACCACACGAAAATTTAAGTAACGGACTTCTAGTGTTCATAATCCTAAATCTTTTTAGATTTTACATCTACTCTGCCATTTTAGTGTCGAAACATTTTTATGAAAACTTCTCTTATTTGAATTTCTTTATATATATATATATATATATATATATATATATATATATATATATATATGTGTGTGTGTGTGTGTGTGTGTGTGTGTGTGTGTGTGTGTGTGTGTGTGTGTGTGTGTGTTTGTGTGTGTGTGTATAAATGTATTATAACCTAAAAACCTTACAAACACAAACAACTATCCCCACCACAAAAAAACTTGATTGGAAAAATTGAAGAATCAATTCTGTGAAATCAACGCCTTCGAGAGAATATCTGCACAGTGGTACAAGACTGTTTTCAGTTTCCCAGGAGAAGGCACCACTAAAAATTGAGGATTTAATCCTTAAATGAATCATTACTGTTCGAATCTTTTTTCAGTAAAGATAATATAGCAAAATTAAATTTAAAAGTTGTAGTTTTCAGCTCTCCAGGAGAAGGTGCCACTAAAAATTCAAAGGCAAATTGATCTTCACTCCTCATTGAATTTTGTTTTAATCTTTAAATGAAGATGATATTTTATGATATTTTACTTAATGTCCATCTTTCTGTATATCTAAGACTCCACCATTCTTGATTTAATTTAAACCAAACTTTCATGGTCATCCCTGAAATGATTTACAACTGTATTCACACAAAATTATTTGAATTTTTCCTCCTTTATAAAAAATAAAACTATTTGGAAATATTTTTTCATAAAAAAAAAACGACACCTTAGAAACTCTAGAAACACAAACTTTTTGCTTTTCCTGATCAAAGACAGAAGTTTTTAACTCCTAAACTTTCTAAGATCCTGTTATTACGTAACTCTTTTGCATCGAATGTAAGTCAAAATTTCATTTCATCTTGGGGTTACCATACATCATTCAAACTTGATGACCCAAGTTAACGGTTAAATTTTATTCAAAATAACAAAGAATAATAGATCAATCCAATCTATTATTTAACATTTCATGTCGAAAATATCGGTGATATCAGATTTTGAAAGTGACTCGTAAGTTAGGCTTATATAAATAAAAAGTTTTAACTCAAAGATTGTTTTTAAGAACATAAATGATAAACTGAAAACCGATATGTAATGCAATTAAGAACGGCTAGTGATTGTAAATTTCAAAGTTATAGTTTTTCCTTCTTTGTAGAAAAACATGTTTATGATAAAATATGAACTAAGCCGACAGCTTTTGGGTGTATATTTATGAAAACTTAATTGAACATTTTAACCAATCTGAATATAAGTACTGATAAAAACATTTCGAAATTATTTATTGCCTGTGTACTAGAATGACTGCATAACAATATACTTTTTATAAATCCTAAACAACTAATAAAACAACTTATTTTTAGTGAGCTCCGTACACACACACACACACACACACACACACACACACACACACACACACATATATATATATATATATATATATATATATATATATATATATATATATCGGGTGCACTCCCTTCTTGCATGATTTGAAACAAGTAGTATACTTTTGTAAGTAAATATATTCATCGAATTTTTTAGAAAGAATTTCTTAACGTTTTAGGTAGGTGGTTCAATTTACAAGGTTTGGTTGTGTTTTATGGCATATCAACCTTTAAGGATTGTTTAATACCAAATCTTGCTCGTATATGTATACATATAGATATATATGATTTGTAAAAGAATAGTTTGTACGTGACATTGTTTTATAGCGAGCAAGGGTTGAATTGTTTGCACACAGTTAAGCGGTTTCAAGTATTTCTATTTGACACTAACAGTTCATGATTACAAGAATAATAAATAATTAAATAGATTTGATCCTAACCGGGTCGGAGTGGACCTGGGAATAATGGTAATGAAGGGGTACTCCATATTCTTCACATCTTTAGAACTGGAGCTTAAGCATCAGATGGTTTAGGGTTAGTTGGTGGGGATCTTACCCCTATGCAGAGACGCAATCAGCATATCTTAAGCCCCAGCCAATAGGGTTGTTTGTTACAATAAGGCTAACGTTACCGGTTCGTGTGACGATCAACATTGATAAGAACAAAATACAGTCAAGAATAATTATAAAATACATCTTCAAAACAATCATTCATTAAAAAATTGAATTGAAAAGAAATTAAGTTCTTTGAAAATATAATTGAAAATGAATAATAAAACCTGATCATTCACATTCAAAATATTGTGTTTTCTAATACACTAAAAATGTTAATTATCCAATCCTATTAGGCATTATAAAATTACATTATTATTACTTGAAAATGAATTTTTTTTGTTTAATGGCATATTAATCTTCGTGGGTTATTTATTGTCAGAGCTATCCTCGTTGGAGGACCGTAGTGGGTACGATTTAACCCATGACTGGAGCCGGAATAAAAACGTTCATATCTTTCTAAAGTGTATTAGAAAGAAAGTGAATGTAATTGCGCGACTCGAGTTCGAACTTGCTTACTACGATGTTGCAGTCCTGTACGTTAGCCACTACGCCAGAAAACTCTTTTCAATCGAAAATAGAAGAACTCTGTTCGAAATGTTGAAAGCCTGTATTAAGTTGACAAGTTTTGTTTCTGAATCCGGAGTTTTATCTGAACCAAATCAATACTTACATGCTTGTTCAGTACAAAAGAGAAAGAGGTTATATCATCAGAAAATTCCAAAGCTATTTTTTCTTTGGCAAAAAAAAAATTGGGATAAGCGCGTTTATATGATGTTCACTTTGTTGGATATAAATAAACTGATATCAGATAAGATGCAAAACATTTTTCTTTAATGGTTTAACATATGTGATACATAGTATGTTTATAAAGTTCCGTTATTATTTCTCAAATTAATCTTAATCAAAGGGAAAAAGTCTTTTCGCGTTCAGATGGATATCCGAATCAAATTGAGAAGTTATCGGCGAGAAGTGGTTGTCTTAATGGCATGATATATCGACTGAACTCCCTTCTCACAGGCTCTCAAGTAAATAGCATACTTTTATTGATATATATAAGAACAATTTCGTAAACTTTTTAGGTGGGTGGTTCGATTTTCAAAAAGTTAACCATTGCTGAAGATCAAGGGTATGAACCCACTTATCCCTTGGCCTCAGAAATAGGTTAAATATGAAAACTATTGTTCTTCAACAAATACCAACTGAATTTTTTCGAGTATTTGTGTGGACAGTTAGGCCTCCAAGTATAACTTACCAACCAAAGTTTAACAAATTCAAAAACGTTCATGCCATCGAATAATAATAATTTTTATTTGTATCATCAAAATATTTACATTATTGCCATCTTTCAAGAACAATGATCATAAGAAATTAATTCAACTGAAACAATCGAAAAATTTTTAAAAATTAAATATTTACTACGAGCAAAAATAATTAAAAAAAATCCTACCTATTTTAGTTCACTTTTTCTTTCACCAAATAAATGAGCAGCTGAGCGCCATACGTTCTCGCAGACTAAAATTTTTACCAAAATTTACTCAGTTTTTCATCGTGAAGTATCATATAATTTTATTGTGTAAATTGTATTTGGCATATCAATGGTATCGATTTTCAAAGACAAATGTTTGTTTATAAGTTTCAAGTGTTCAAGTATAAATTCTCTGAGTCTCACTAAACTGTTACATAATACAACTAAAATAGATAATACGTTAAACATAATAAAGATACCGTATTTATTAGCGTAACGAACAATTTTTTAAGACGAATATTTTTACCACAAAAAACAAGGGGTCGTTCATTTCACGAGATATGCTTTTGAAACCTTATTTCTTGGCCTAACCTTGACATCACTTCCATCCAAAATATCCTCACATTGTTTATTATTCATAACACCTGTGCATATAATATATACAAATATTATAAATAGTAAACTAAATTACATAAAAACTCTATTATCTTAACAAAAAACCTTTGTGAAGCCATTGGTTAGGTTACATTAAAGTCTTGGCAACATTAAAAAGAAATTATTGCATTGATGTTGTTCGTATAACATTAATTTTGAATGTATGAATAAGTGTTTGAATGTTTTCTCTTTATGCCATTGGAAGTTGAAGAAATATTTTTGTTGGTAGCATAGTCAAAAGTTATCTATGATGAAAAGAAATACATGATGAAAACACCTTTTTATGGCTAAACATTTATTACTCGAGTAAGTAAATTATATTCTAATTTTTTTACAGAATAATTTTTATTGGGTCAAAGTGTTAAGCTATTTGTAAGAATTCTTTGTTATTTAGCTGTAGTTGAATCGGAAACCTTCAGATGGCTTCACTTTTTAACCAAACGCCTATATCTCTGGTATCCTGCTGAATTTTTGCGACTTATAAACCAAATAAACCTGAATTCGTTAAACTTTAGTAAATTATGCTCGGAAGTCCAAACTTGAGATAAACTATGTACGATTTTTTTTTTTACCTAAGCTCATATTGCAAAGCTTATAACTTTACACTTGTACCCGGTCATGATGAACAGAATTAAAACAATCTACCCCCATGGTTTAAATAAAGTTCTGTGTGGGCAGAAACATCTGAAGAAGGCCGAAGGACGCATCGGCTGAAACGATGTGAATATAACAATGAAGATGAAGTCAAAAGTCCGAATACCCTAAAGGATAAAAAATATTTAAGTTTTGTCTCTGAAAGTTTGACCTATGTAACCAACTGTATCTTCATCATTTTCACAACAACTATTTCTACGGCGTTATGGCGCTGTTCCAACTAATAAAACATAAGTTTTCGAAATGGACAACGTTGCACGTTTATTTTTGCAGATTTGAAATCATGCATAGAGTGAAGCAATGAATAACGTGTCTGCGCACCAACTACCACGATACTGTCAGACACAGTGGATGCCTACAACAGCTTGAACAGCTTCGGTCACGTGATATATACACGCAAAATAGCACGTACCACCAAAACTATTCTAAATCTTTTGACTCAGCCCGTATATCATTACATTCTTATTTTATTAATAAACTATATTAGTTTAATCTAAACTGAATCTTTTCCCTATTAAGCGGAGGTCTCTTGTCATTGGGTCGAAGGTGACACACAGTCATTTCATTCCTATTTCCCCGGAGTCTTAATGTAAACATGATTTCTAATATTATTCTTTCTCTGTTTCTTATCTTTCTTACTTGATCGTTCAGACAAAGGACAAAGTGGCGTGTCATGACCGAAAGGAGGAGTAAGTAAAGTCGAATTAAAATGGTGAGATGAAGATTGGAAGAGGGGTGGGATTTATCGCACGGACCTTTTCGAAGCAACACTACTTGGGTGGTCCTGGATAAAGAATAAAATAAAAAATCGAAATAAAAATAAGAGAATGTTAGAAAGGGTCTGTGAGTAGAATTGGGTCCTAGATGGGATCACATTGAAAAAGGTCAGCTAGGTAACGTTTAAAGGTTCATTGGTTTGCACAACTGTGTGGACTATGAAACCATTAGGCATATATACACATCTCGATATGCATCTGTTCACACAAGCTAAAAAAAATTGAAACCACACACACACACACACACACACACACACACACACACACACACACACACACACACACACACACTTGTAAAAAGTGTTCCAAAAAATTTGGTATTTAAAATGTACAGGTTATTTCAGAAAAAAAAAATCATTTTGCAATCTAATAACTTGAATAATTCTCGTTCAGTTGATCTCAAATTTTAACAGAATTTGTAGAAACGACTTAAAATTCTATGTTTATTGTTTGAATGTATTTTCTTTTCTAGTGAATGGGATTCCGACGTCTGAAAAGAAAAAAAAAGATTATACATTAAATATAGAATTTTGAGTTATTTCAACAAATGGTGTTAAATTTCAAGTTGATTTGAACAAGAATTGGTCATATTATTAGATTACGATAAAATATCCATTTTTCTGAAATACCCACGGAGTTGGGAGGAATTCCATCAGGACAAAAAACAAACAAACCATTCAACAATGAACATTGAAATTTTCCTGGTAAAGAGCTCAAAGTAACTGACATTACAGAGCAATACTTTCTTTAAGAAAAAACAAAAACCGGTCTTTTCTGAATTATTTTATCCATTAAATATGAAGAAGTCCTGTTGTTTTTGGTGTTGTTGATTTATATCAAAACCCATAACAGGATGCAAATAAATTTATAATCCTGATGTGACCGAGTTTTTGTTTTTTCTTAAAGATATATATATATATATATATATATATATATATATACTCACAAACACACACAAACACGCATATATATATATATATATATATATATATATATATATATATATACATGCACGCACACATACTCATAAACATATCTATACATATAAAGAGAGATGATAGATAGATAGATAGATAGATAGATAGATAGATAGTTCTTGACCAACAACATTTGTAACTTATGGCGTCTTCGACTTCCGATCAAATGGCTCAACTGAAAATCAAAAATCATTTTAAAAAATCCTAAAACAGCAAAAGAAAATGAGAAAATGCGATAATTAAAGAATATTACAAATACAAAAATGAAATAAATTATTGTTGGTTGGTTGGTTGGTTGGTTTTATGCCATATGAAAATTTTTTGGATTATCAAATGAGGAAGTCAGTATTTCTGTTTTAAAAAAGTTACAAGTAACTAATGATAATAATCATTTGTAAACTATTCTAACTTTTAGTACTAAATCCAATTGTTGTTGGTCAAAAAAGACCAGAAAAAGATACAGGGAAACATGGAGATCCGAGAAAGAAACGAGATCATCTAGACTAAAAAAAAGAAATATTTATCTTTTTATCAGATTTGGTTGTGAGGTACAATTTATGTAGCGTACCTTGTTCAGGAAAAACCTGACAGAACCCATCCCTCTCCAGGTCTTGTTTGAACCCCGCATTTTTCTTTCTCCTAGACCGGTTGTCATACCAAGATTAAAGAACCTACTGTTTACCCATAGCTGGAAGAAGAATAGTTGGATTGAAACCTTTCCCTATGTGAAATTTAAACAGCCTCGTCCAGGAATTGGTAGTTGAATCCACTTCCAACGACTGTTACTATAACGCTATGAACGCTTCGGGCATCTGTTAAAATCAGTTCGGATACTTAGGAGAGTCCTAGAGAACTGAGGAGATTTGCTGTCATTCAGACTTTAGTGAAAAAACATTAGTAAGAGCTGGCGTAAAAACTCTCCTTTGTGCTTTATAAACAGATCGACTTTCACCAAAAGAAAGAAAAGAAAAGAAAAGAAGAGATAATGACAACAATTCAAGAATTGCCAGTTGCAGATCTTCTTGGCTATGAGAGAACTATCTATCTTATAATGGAGATTATGGACCGGTAACTAAAACTATATCACCACCAACATCATGATTCCCTTCGTTATTTACGTTATAGTCCCAATGATTAGTAAATGATCATTATTTAACCTGCTTCCAAACAGTCTACATTATTTTAATGGTATTCCCCCCAAGCCAGGATGTGATAAAAGGTCATTTTATTGTAGGGAGCCAAGCACAAATCGAGATACAAACGTGGATATTTAAAAAAATGCTGAGTCCTGTCATCATTCTCCATTTTGAGACGCTTCTGGCGCCAATCTATGAACTCAGCCCTGCAAAGCAGGTACTGCTTGGGATGAAAGCCTCCTGGAACCTAGCGATCAGCATAACAGCAACCACCAATCACGAACCTCAGGTAGACTCCGGAAAATTAATGGCTTAAAAATCCCACAATAGGCATTACATATCACTAAGAATTAAAGCTTTTGATAGTATATAGTGTGGCTAATTTGCATCCTGGTTTTAATAAAACCCTGTTTAATGAATAATTATTTGCTGTTATTATTTTGCATAGTCGGCTGGGGCTGTAGAATACTCCGACTGCGCCTCTGCTTTGCAGAGGGGTAAGACACCACCCCCAACGAATGTCCTGGATATGACACTGAACAATCTGATGGTGAGGTTCCAATAATCCTGGAGCTTTAGAGAATGCGGAGTACCCCTTCATTGCCATCGCTCCCAAGTCCACTCTGGTCCGGAGTGGTAGCACCTGATAGGGGTATGTCTATGGGTCAAATACAACTAAACTGCGTACTAATACTAAACTAAATTGTTTGAAATGGAACTGTTTTTGACATTGAAACTCTACTTACGCTAAACTGAATTGTTTAATATAGAACTGTTTTGACATTTAACTGTGTGTAAACAAAATCTGTACCCAATTAGCTGAATTAGAACTGTTTGAATAAACTTAATAGCTTAAAATAGAAATGTTTTTCACAATAAAACTGTGTACTTATGCTAAACTGAATTGTTTGAAAGAGGACTGATTATTTGTTTTAAAATGGATTTAAATAGAACTAGACAGCATACGTATGCTGAACTAATTTCTTTGAATTAGAACTGTTTGACTAAACTGAATTCCTGGATATAGAAATGTTTTTCCCAATTATACTGTGTACTCATGCTAAACTGAATTGTTTGAAATAGAATTATTTGCATAAAAATGGATTTGGCGTTAAATAGCAAACAAAGGTTGATATGCCATAAACACCAACCAACCAACCAACCAACCAACCAACAAATCTACTATTATTGTTTTATTCTCCACTGTATTAAAAGCAATCCCGTGAATAATTCTATAGAGGAAGTTATGGGAATAAAATAAAAATAAGTATGATCTTTTTATATGCATTCTTATTTACGTGGTGCATTCAATAAGTTTCCAGGCATTTAAAATTGTCGTAGACTCTTGAAAATTCAGTATCTTATTACTATACATCTTATGAGATGACTGACCAATCTTTATGATTTCAGGTTCAAATGAACAGCTACAGTAGCAATTGGAATACACCCTACTAAAACCTGATTGTCACAGCTGGTGAATTTCAAAAATCCAATCTGACACTTTAGAAGAACGATATGCAATAAAATTCTGTTTTAAACTTGGAAAAAATGCCACAGAAACGTATGGAATGCTTCAGACTGCTTTTGGAGCATCTTGCATGAATCGAGAATCAGTTTTTGAGTGGCATAAGAGATTCAAGGAAGTCAAGGAGGCTGTGAGGTATGATGAGAGGTGTGGGAGGAGTAAGGAAGTCAACAGACCAGAGTTGATGGCCAAAGGGTTAGGCTTAGGGTTACTATGTTGAGGTTTTAAGAGAGTTCAGGAAGAGATTCCATCGAAAGAGGCCAGCACTCTTCAAATCGGGTCAGTGGCATTTTGACCAGAACAATGCACCAGTCCATAACTCCATCCTTGTCACAGACTATTTGACCAAGATGGGCATGGAGACAGTTCCTCAGCCTCCCTATAGTCCAGACCTTGCTCCCTGTGACTTTTGGTTATTCCCTAAGCTCAGAGGCTGTCGTTATGAGACAATTGAGGAGATAAAATAGGCTGTGATGAAGGTCATTGACACGCTCACACAAGAGGACTTCCATTGGGGCCTTCCAGAAGTTGTTGGAACGGTACAGCAAGTGCATTGCAGCCGGAGGAGATTACTTCGAAGGGGACTAGAGTTTCATGTGTGTACTATCAATAAAAGTGCCCATACGAAAAAAGTCTGGAAACTTATTTAATGATCCTCGTAGTTCCGTTTGTCTTTTTTAATTTCAAATAATATTTATAACATTACAACTTAGATTCTTCCAAACAGTGAAAGATGCATGTTTGCAAGTAATATTAATTGAATAAGACATGAATGTTACGGCCTGTTATCACCACAGATAAATCATGACCATCAGGTGGATCATCAGGAATGGTCAATGTGATAGGGAGCAAGGGAATTTTTCAAATAATTCTTATATAGCTTCTCTGGTTCGTATCTATCATGATGGCCGGTGGATCAAAAATGGGAAAGGAAATAATTATACGGATACTTCAAGCGACTAACTAAGGCAATGGTGCATGAGATGATTTGGACAGGGCTACGCAGAGGAAACCTGAATAGAGAAATTGAATCTGCACAAAATAATATCGTAAGAACTTATCATGCGGTGACTGAGACGGAATGGTTTATCACATAATAAGCGAATGAAGTAAACGGACCCAAAAGAAATACGAAAACAGGCATGACTGGGTGGAAAGGGGGATCCAATGGGAATTGTGCAAGATATTAAAATTTGCGCATTCTGACAAATGGTATATGCACAAACCAGAATCTGTCCTTAAAAATGAAAAGCATAAAATTCTCTGGTCTTTGAGATAAAAGCGGATCACCAAACTCCAACCAGATGATCAGACCAAGTGTAAATTAAAAAGAAGAAAAAAAAACTTGCTATTAAGAGAATTTTGCCGTTCTAGCGAATTAAAGAGTGAAAAAAAAGGGGGAGAACTTGATAAATTCCTAGACCTTGCCAGAGAGAAGAAAAGGTTGTAGAATGTAAGGTTAACAGTGATACCATTCCTAACTGGAAAATTAGGAAGAGTCCTCAAGAATCCGGAAAAGAGACTACATGAACTGGATATCAGAGGAAGAATTGAGACGATTCCGACCTCAGCACTGCTAAAATCAGCTAGGATACTTAGAAGAGTCCTACAGAGCTGAGGAGACGTACAGTTACTCAGACGTGAGAGATTGTGTGAAAAACTCACAATGAGTAGAAGGATAATAATCAATCAATTATCCAGTTTTTCACGTTATCTTCTTTTTTGTCAAGTCCCTTTCTTTCTCTTTCACACTCTCTTCCTCTCTCAGTCTTATTCTTTCTATCTCTCATCCTATTCTCTTTTTAAAAACATTTCCTTTATTTTCGTGCCTTCCTTTCTCTCTTTCTAAAAGTCATTACTCTGACTGACACTATGATTTTGTGCCGCTAATTAGCCACGAACACTGTCATAGCAAGGCGCGTCTGTATTCAAATAGATACCTTTCTTTCTGCTTCATATGACAGACAGACAGACGGACGCCTCACATAGTATAGACTGGTTCCTTTTAATGTAAGAGAAAACGGTCGCGGCTGAATACATCCACAAAATACAAATAAACAGAAATGTCGATGAATAAACGAAACTCTAAGGAAAATAAACAAACGGAACAAATTAGGGAGATCGACGGCAAAAACAAACAAACAAATAAATAAACAAATAAATAAAATGAATAAGCCAGACGACAAATTTATCGGAAAATGAAATCGCTATTATGAAGGTATTCGGAATGTTGTTTTTACATGTAACTGTATACAAGCAACGCGCGTCTTTACCTCTTCTCTTCGGGGTACGTCAACTCCCATCTCACCCTTCGGCCCGACTGCCGATAAAAATCTGGGGAGTCAAAACAGAGAAGACCAAAGCAGAATTACTTACCGACCTATGGAACTAATTAGGCTGAAGAGTTCCAATTTACAAGGGGCAGATAAGCCTTTTTCTTTCAGTGGCAACCTGAGACTACGGATAACAGTATTGTCCATTTTGTATCGTGTTTGGGTGATGGAGTTGAGTCGGGAAAGGAGAATAAACTGTTGTTTGTTGGAGCGAGGGGAGGACTGACGCGACGAAGATGAAGATTCCACTTATTTTGGCAGTGAAAGATATGAAAGACGACATGGGAGACAAAAAAAAAAAAAAAAAAAAAAGAAAAGACAGAGAGAGAGAGAGACAGAGAGACAGAGATGGAAGAAAGAACATTTCGGAGGATATTGGATGAAGAAGGAAAAAGAAATCTGGTAATTTGGAGGCAATAGAATTTATGAGAAATTCCAAATGATTCGACAAGTGGCCAAAAGAAATTATATATAGATCTAGACTCTGTAAAACTGGGAGAAAGATCTCTAGAACAGATTGAGGTATGCGCGCGCGCGCACACACACACACACACACACGCGCGCACACACACACACACACACATAGTTTTGGTTTAGAATGAAATCCAACCCTATAAGAAAAAGGAAGACTACAAAAATCAGATTAATGTGTTTCACTGTATGTACAGATTCCAATGAGGCTACCCCAAAAGCGAAACATGTCAATCAATTTTTCCATATTATTTTCCTTTTTCTCATATATATATGTGTGTGTGTGTGTGTGTGTGTGTGTGAACAAAATATTAATAGATATTGATAGATCAATGTATTGATATTTGTAAACAAAGATAGGTAATGATAATTACAATAACAATAAGAAAAAAACAAACAAACACACTTGTCATCTGGTGGATTTCGCTGTCCCTGCGTGAAAATGAAACAAAAAAAGCAAAAAGATAGACAAGTATTTGGATTTTGCCAGAAAATTGAAAAATCTCAGAAAGATGAGGGTAACGGTGATACCATTTGTGACAGTTGCACTTTCAACGGTCCCGAAAAGACTGGAGGGATTGGAAAAAGAAATAATCCAGACCATCCAGCATTGTTATGATTGGCTAGAATACTGAGAAGTGTCTTTGAGAGCTGAGGAGATTTGCTGTCACTCAGACTCCTGTAAAAAACTGCCAGGTGTAACAGGCATGAAAAATTAGCGGGGAGAAATAATGATAAATGCACAGGAAGCAACAAATTTATAAAATCTCCGGTAAAGATAAAACACCTAATGAATATGGATGCTATTAAGATATTTGCAAAAATGAAAAACGAACAAGAAAACCCTTATAAAACCAAATTATAAAAGTATACTGTTAGGAATGGAATTTGGATTGCAAAATGTGCTATGCTAATAAGGAAAGCGGGAAAAAGAGAAAGAACGAAAGGAACTGAACTGTCAAATTAGGAAAACTTTAAAACACGTGGAAAAAGAAAATTACAAGTACCGGGAACATTGGAAGCGGATACCATTAAACAGAGACGAAAGTAAAAATAAAATAAAAACAAGAGAAAACAAAAGAGTACCCCAGAAGAATAAGAAATGTTCTCGAAACTAAACACTGCAAAAGAAATCTCATCAAACACCTGGTCGTCCCTCTTGGAAGATCGTTGAGACTATTCTTAAAGTGGACAAAGGAGGAATTCAGACAAATTGACCAAAGGACAAAGAAAGCGATGACTTAACAACCGAGAGTTGACACAGACAGACAATACGCATCAAAAAAAAAAAAAAAAAAGAAGGAAAAAGGAACCTCGCCAGTATTGAGGATTACATAGATGCTATAATTCAAGGACTCGATAAATGCACACACACAAAAAAAAAAAAGCAAAGAAAGAATAATTACGGCAGCCAATAACAACAATGGTAACTGCAGAACAAATAGTAAAACAAAAAATCTCGAAAACAAAAATGGGATGAAAAAAAACTGTACTGATACTTCAAGTGATAATAGGCGATATTGCACACGAAAAGACCTCCACATGAAACCTAGAGAAAATGAATCTTTTTAGATTACAGCACAAAATATTATCAAAGGATTAATTATATCGAAATGAAATTAGATTATATTCAACAGAACAGCTGTTGTATTTTGGCCTTTGACCCGGCCAAAAATGCCATTCCAAGGTGATGCACCGGAAGGAAGTGACATATTCTAATGGCAGTTATGAGAGGAAATCGCGTGGGCGGAAATTGGCTGACGAAATGGGACGAGGTAAAAAAATTCCCATGGTACACTCATAGACTGATGCACCGGAAGAGAGTGACCTGTGAACTGCATGACAATTATTTCCGCTTGATGACGATCAAACATGCGATTTCAAAGATCGAGTAGGCGACTGAGTTGGCGTTGAACTATTATATAACTCAGTCAAGACAGAAGTCATGACAGTTCCAGTTAGAGATCGGACGGAGTTATAGACGAGATCTGGTAAGGAAAGCCACACCAGGCCGAAGGGGCTCGTGGTTTCGGTTGGGGTTCAGAGAAGTTGTTGATAAGATGCAGTAAAGAAAGCCATCATGCAGCAGAGAGCTGGGCCGCTGGGCCTTCGTTTGAGCATCTGGAGAACGATAAAGACACAACGTTGACGACTATAAGAGTGGAGTCAAAATATTGCAGTTTCTGTTCGGACTCCAACTCACTCTCACAGTAAAAACCTTGAATAACCTTTTCGAATCCTTACAATAAAGTGAGAGGTATATTTATAAAGAAGTCTTCCTGCGTCTGTTTATCATTGTGTCGTTATGATGCTGTAGATGACAATATAAGACAGCAATTGTAGGATATGTGAAGACAGAGATGAAAGGGTTAAACAAATATTTAGGAAATTCAGAAAATTAGCACAAAAGAATGCTAAATCTGGCATGACTGGGTGGGAAAGGTGATCCACTGGGAATTGTGCAAGAGATTGATCTTTGACCATACTATCAAATGTTATATGTACAAACCAGAATCGGTCATAGAAACTAAAATTCTCTGGGGTTTTAAGATACAAACAGATCTCATAATCCTAGCAAGACGCAATGTTAACCAACCGGAAGAAAAGAGTTTGTCATCTGGTGGACTTAGCTATTCCCGTGGACCACAAAATGAAAATCAAAGAACGTGAAAACTTAAGCAAATACTTGAATCTTGCCAGATAACTTGAGAAAGCCGTGGGACATGAAGGTGACTGCAATATTAAGAATCGAAACCATGCAGATATAATCTTAACAAAGATCGACAGAATACTCCGAAGGGTCCTGGAGACTCGAGGAGACGAGCTGTCTCTTAGATCACCAACTAACACTGTCTGGAAAAACTCACAAGGAGTGAAGAAATGATAATCTTCTAAGTTTAGCCATCACCATACAGGTAATTTAAAAATATTAAAATCAATACGAAATCTTTAGGATCAGCTACACTTTTTGGATGAGACAATTTTGCCGATAATCCAAAAAGATGACAAGCTAGATATGTAGAGAATGTGATTAGTTACCATGGGTGCTCAATAAGGGAAACAGAATATGGGCAGGTATGTACAGATTAAACGAAGATAGACAGATAGATGTGTGTGTGTGTGTGTGTGTGTGTGGCTTCTATCTATCTCTGTTAATTTCTCAGTATAATCTTATCTTATTCTGTAAATACTTATATCTGTTCTATTCAGTATGCTACCTCAGGCTATCCATATCTATCTATCTATCTATCTTAGAGTAGAGATTCTCGTACTGGACTGTGACAGAGTAGTGAGCGAGTCTGAAATCTTACGTTCCCTTTCGGACAAATACTCTGGGGAATGGCATGGACCCTTTTATCCTGTCAGCTATGAATTAAACAGTACCACAACATCTTTCATTGTTTCTCTACCCCTTTTACATTGAGTCTACAGTTGTGCGGTCTGATCGATTTTCGCCCATTGTGTCGCCATTTTAAAATAAAATAAATAAATAAATAATATCGCTAACTGAGAGCATGAAACCCGAATGGATTAAAACTCTTGATGATATTCGATCGGGGGTAACCGGGTATATTTCACCATAGCCCTTCACAAAAATCAACATCAGTGTTTCTAGGAAAATAATCAACTTCATTTCTCTGCTCTCCATTGGATAGATAAGATAATTATGGGGTAATAAGTTAATTAGTTTATTAAGAAATTCTTTTCTCTGTCAATCATCAAAACATGCACCGAGGGGGTACTGGAAAGGTATTGGATGGGCAAAGATAGTTATACGGCCTTTTTTATTATTACCTTATTAATTATTATTATTTCACTGCTTGCGAGTTTTACCTAGTAATACTTTACTGGATTTTGAATGACAGCAAGTCTCCTCGGGTTTCCAGGACTCTTCTCAGTATTCTAGCTGATCTTACCACTGCTGTGGTCTGGATAGTCTCGATTCTTCCTCGGTTTCTCAGTTTCTCCAATCTTTTTTTACAAGCATTTAGAGAATGTTCCAAGTGCACCAACTACTACTAATATCAGCGTCATATTCATGGAACCACATCTTACTTTTTTAGTTATCTGGCAAGATTCAAGTATTTGTTTATGTTTTCACTTTTTTTGATTTTTACTCTGTGGTCTGCAGAAACAGCAAGATACACTAGATGACAAATTCTTTTCTTCTTGTTAGTCTTGTTGGTATTGGATGAACCATTAGAATCTCAAAGTCTCAGGGGAGTTTAATGGTCTTATTTTCTTGGACTGGTTCTGATTTGTGCATATACCATTTGATAATATGGTCAAAGTTTAATCTTGCATAATTCCCAAATGGATTGTCTTCCCCCAGTCATGTTTATACTCTTTTTGGGCTGGTTAGTTGCATTTGTTTATTTTATGAATATCCGTCTTATCACTGTCTTCATATAACCAACACTTGCTATTATATTGCCTATTATTAATTTTTGCTTCATTATGATTAATCCTGAAGACATTATTTTGTGGCGCTATTAGAAGTATTCTCTATTAAAGTTTCCTTTTCTTCATTTGGAATCTCGCCTGTTTGTCGCTTGAACTATCCATACAGTTGTTTTTCTTTCCGTTTTTGTTTTCGAGATGTTTTCTTTTACTTTTTGTTATGTTACTATCCTTGTAACTGGGTGCTGTAATTAACCTTTCTTTGATCTTTCTAGTGTATTTTTCAAGTGCTTGTATTGACGCATAGCACAACCTTCAATGCTTTTTCATCCTTTTTTTGACTCATATAATCTATGTCACCTCTCGAGTAAAGGACCGTGTGCATCGTTATTGATTTCCTTGTCCCTTGGTGCATTTGTCAAAGTTCCTCCCTAGTTCATTTTAGGAGTGGTCTAGAGTATCTAACAAGAAGGATTTTATTCCTTTGATGAAGCTTCTGCAGAATTTTGTTTTCAGAAGTTTTCTTGTTTTTTGAATCACTCCTTTCTTATTTTTGCTTTCATCTCTCTTTGATGGTGACTGCTTCTATTATTCCCAAGAACTTGTAATTTACCTTCTCTCCAAGAGTTCTAATGTTTTCCTGATTAAGCAGTTTTATTTCTTCCGTTGTTTGTTTGTTTTACTTTTTATTTTCAGCGCGGCACATTTTTAATGTCAAATTCGATTCTTATATGTAGGCTGTATATTCTTATAGTTTGTATCAGGGTTTCCTTTCTTTTTCAGTTTTGATTATTTTCATTATTATTATTATTATTATTAAAGGAAAAACTTTAGAAAAGACGTGCCATGTGAGTTGAACTGCAGGCTGAACAGTTGAAATAACATGCAATTTACTTACGGAAAAGAAAGAGCAGGGTGTTGTAAATTCATGCCTTTCATAAGATAGGCTTTCAGTCAGAAATCGATCAGATATCTCAGAATGCGTTTTTCATGTTAAGAATAATTTCACCACCCTATCTTTTTCGTTAACAAAATGGCATCCTCTGGATGTTGGGAAAATATGTCATAAATCTCGTCCATTGAATCAGGGGTTTATATAGAGGGAAATTTGAAATTTGGCATCACTAGGAACCATGCGACCCTTCAATAAGTAGAATGCCAATCATGTAAATAAATTTGGCAGTAATGTATTATTATTATTATTATTTCACTGATTTAAGAGTTTTTCACACCAGCGTTAGCTGATCGTTTTCCACTGGAGTCTGAGTGACAGTAAGTCTCCTCAAGTTTCCAGGACTCTTCTTAGCAATCTCAACAATGCTGTTGTTTGGATGGGGTCCATTCGTCCTCTTATTCCCAAGTCCTCCAGTCCCTGCATCAATCCTTTGGTGACTGTACCAAGCGCGCCAATTACAATTAGTATCATCGTCACTTTCATGTTCCATAGTTTTTCTAGTTTTCTAGCAAGGTCTTAGTACTTATCGTTCTTTTCGCTTTCTGTTTTACTCTGTGGTCAGCCGGAACGGCAAAGTCCACTATTCAGCATTTGTTTTTTTTTGTTTTTGTTGACAATCACTAGGTCTGGTCGCCTGACCCAAATTAAATGATCCGTTGGTATCTCAAAATCCCAAAGAATTTTTGTGCACCTTATTTTCTTGGATGGATGGGTTGTACATATACCATTTTTTTCGAAGAGTCAAATTCAAAATTCTTGCACGATTCCCAGTGGATCACCTTACCACCCAGTTGTGTCTAGTTTTATACTCTTTTTGCGCTTAATAACTGAATTCGCTTATTGATTGATCGTTTCATCTTTATCACTCCATAATCTATATTTGCTATTTTGTTGCGTCTTGTCTATTCTTGCCTTGACATAGTCCTTATGGGGCTGTTTTGTGTTACTATCAGAAGAGATTCAATTTCTTTTTTAAGGTTTTCTTAGCCATATCTAAGACTTTGTCTCGTGTGAGATTTCGTTTGTTTGTCGCTTAAAATGTCCATACAGTTATTTTTCTTCCCATTTCTGTTATCTGATTATTATAATTATTATTATTCATGTATACCACGCACTCATGTATAACCTGCTCCCCTAAATTTAGGATACAGAATTCTAAAAAAACAAAGACAAAAAAGAAAACAAACCCAAATAAATAAATAGATAAATAAAACACCCTAAAAATCTACAAGAAACTTATCTTGTATATAATACAAACTGACTATTCAGAATTTGTAATTTAGAGTTCATTTGATTTATTTATTTATTTTTGCGTTTTATACCTTTTTTCTCTTTTTTCATCTTCAGCCTGCTTCTTTCTTTCTTTCTTTCTTTCTTTCAATAAAACTTTTATTCATCTATTCTTTTTTCATTCTCACAATTTTTTCTTTTTTTTTTTTTTTTGCTTGTTTGTTTGGTTCTTTCTTTCTTTCTTTCTTTCTTTCTTTCTTTCTTTTATTTTTCCTTTCTTGATTTTTCTTTTCTTTTTTTTGTTTATCTTCCACCTTTCTTTAACTTGTTTCTTTCTCTCTCTTTAATTTTTCTTTCTTTTCACTCTTTTTTCTCCGTCTTCTTAACAACTGAGAATAACTCATTTTCAAGTAATATTGCAAATACCTTTCGCCTTTGGCTACCATTTGGTCTTCAATCCTCTTAAGGACCCCACCTCATCCGAATTCCCGAAACTGTTATCATATTTATCGTACCTGACAGGGCTTATTAGTCAATTTCTACCCTCTGATTCTCCTCGACTGACAGCACTCGTTTTTGCCATCAGCTAATATACTGGAAACCGCATGCTTTGAGGTTCAATCCCAAACGCCGAGCAGGTGAAACTCATAAACAAAACATTACCCAAAAGGAAATAAATTCTTCTTTTACCTAAACTTACAAGATTAGCCTAAATGTCAAGTATCTATTTATCGAAACCCTCCACTAGGAGAAGGATGCGACACAACGTCAGTTTTTTCAGCGGAGTACAAGTGG
Source organism: Sepioteuthis lessoniana (assembly GCA_963585895.1). NCBI lineage: Eukaryota > Metazoa > Mollusca > Cephalopoda > Myopsida > Loliginidae > Sepioteuthis > Sepioteuthis lessoniana. The sequence goes on along the minus strand of OY757927.1, from coordinate 795,443 downwards.
CGTTAAATTCAGAATTTTTCCTTCTCCTAGGTTGGTTGCCATACCCGGCTTTAGGAACCTATGCTGCTCTATTATTTACCCATTGCTGGTGGGGTTGGAGAATAGTTGGATTCACACCTTTTACAAGCTAAAATGTGTACTTATGCTGAACTGAATTATCTGAAATAAAACTGTTTGACATTAAACTCTGTGTATTGCCCAGTCGGCTGGGGCTGTAGAATACACTGACTGCACCTCTCCAGAGGGGTAAGACCCCCCAATGAGTGTCCTTATTATGACACTAAACAGTTTGATGTTGAGCCCAGTAATGCTGGAGCTTTGGGGAATGTGGAGCACCTCTTCATATCCATTGCTCCCAGGTCCACTCTGGCCTGGAATGGTAGCACCTGATAGGGCTCTAGCTATGGGCATACTTATGCAAAACTAAACTGTTTGAATAAACTGAATAGTTTGAATTAGAAATGTTTTTGACAATTAAACTGAATACTTACATTTAAACTGCGTGCTAATGCTAAACTGAATTGTTTGAAATTGAACTGTTTTTGACATTGAAATTGTACTTACACTAAACTGAATTGTTATATATAACTGCTTGAATAGTTTGAAATAGAAATGTTTTTGACAATTAAACTGTGTACTCATGCTAAACTGAATTGTTTTAAATAGAACTGATTATTTACATAAAAATGTGTTATATAATCGCGGAAAGATATTTTTTTTATATTATCATTTTCCGTTGGTTATATCTTATTTTTCGGTTTAGTTAGGCTTAGAACTATTGGGCTTAGTGCACGGGTAGGGACACACATTGAGCACAGGTGTTCACACTCGCACGGGGAGGATGTGACAATCACAGATGTCATAATAAAAACCTCGGATGGGAAATTATACTGGGGATGTGAATGACGTCATGCTCGGAAGTGAAGGGCTGAGGATTTTGAGTGATTTTTGAAAAAAACAACAACAGTTATTTGAGATTCCAACCTGGACGAAGCGAGTTGATTTTTAGACCTGGGCGAGGCCAGTCCAGTTGTGGACTACGAGATGCGCTGCGCGTTGTTGGGTCAGATGGAACAGTCAGCATAGTAAAAATTGTGTGTCTCTCTCTCCTCGTGTCGAAAACCTAAACTTAAATAAGGTAATAAAAGTTTCGTACCTGAACTAAAGAAAGTTGTCAGTGTTTCGGAATTCCTATGCATGGGAACATTATACATATCCGTATATTGTACGTATCCGTATCATGGATATGTTACAAATGGATTTGGCGTTAAATAGCCTACACGGGTTGATATGCCATAAAACCCAACAAACCAAACCTTTTACAAGCATATTAACCAAATGTGAAATGCAAAAATCCTCGTCCAGGATTTGAACACGCTTCTCTGGGTTCGTTTCCTTCGACGAAAACCATTTCAACGCAAGTGACTTCTATGTGTGCATACATGTAAATAGGAGTATGAATCAATAGGCTGAAATCTTCTTTTATATAAATCAGCCATCTTGCTGTTGAGGCCATAAACACAGAACAGCCCGTCGAATGTTACTGAGAGGGAAGCTAGGCATCTACGAGAGTAGCTAGACTATCTTGTTAACCATTGCATGACGGTGATTTATACAGGTTAATTCTGTCGTTTGTAAGTACGATCCATCCTCATGGACTTGTGCTAAAGTAAACTAAGATAAGTACGTATACACAGAAGAAAGTTTCTTTCTTTCTTTCTTTCTTTCTTTCTTTCTTTCTTTCTTTGGCTCTGTTTCAGTCTCACATTTTCTTTTTTTGTTTCTTTCTCTTCATGGCTTTGTTTTTTCCTTTCTTTCGTTCGCAGTCTCTGTCTTTTTGTTTCTCTCACACAATTTCTTTCTTTCTTTCTTTTGTTGGCTCTGTTTGTTTCTCTCTCACATTTTCTTTCTTCGAGTTAACTTCTTTCTTTCTTTCTTTCTTTCTTTCTTTCTTTCTTTCTTCGAAAAAAGTATCGATTTCTTCCTTCTATAATTAATTGTTCGCCTTCTTGCACTGATTTCAGTTCGTGCTTGACCTCTTCACAGATGTCAATAGATGGTGAAAATAATCAAGATTGCTTTCTACTTGAGTGACAAAATACAAAAGCATTGTTCAGGGCTCGTTAACCAGAACAATAAACTCAAACCCGACTGAAAAATCTCGTTTTAAAAAGATCGATGTCAGTGCCTCAGAAAGAGAACGACCAGTGTCCCAAACACTTTCCTCTTCTGACCGCCATTACGTTCTACTCTCACGCCAGAAAGAAATAGATGCAAAGCTAATAGGGTTATTTTCCCGCCGTCGTTCATGTTCGCCGAATTCTTTAAAGAATTCTTAGTCCTTGTGATATGGGCATATCGCTGTCAATAAACGTTCTTTCGGAGTTACAGTTTTTTTCTTCTTCTTTTCTTTCAAGGTCATCTGTTTTTAACTTGGAAATAGATTTCTTTCTTTCTTTCTTTCTTTCTTTCTTTCTTTCTTTCTTTCTTTCTTTCTTCCTCACGGTTTCTTTCTTTCTTTTACATTATTTGTTCGCTTATTTCGTTCGTTTTTTGCTCCCATTATTTGTTCATTTTTTTCTTTTATTATCTTTCTTTCTTTGGAATCCATAATTTTCTTGGGGTTAGAAATCCTTCCATTCACCCTCCGATCCAAATTCAAATGCCAACAAAGCATTTATGTTTCCTTGGCAATTCTGATTCAATTTTCAAATCTAAATCGATTGACATCCCGTCAAAACCAATCAATCAGCTGCTCAAAGAAAAGATTATCCAGAAAAAAGTGCAATTAAAAAAATTAAATGGAATATTGAAATTACAAATATTTATGATTACAAGCAAATATTTAGAAATGAATAATCAGATTTTGGCTCTGAATGAGTACCTATAACCCGGTCAGTCACAGACCGTTATAGTGGTGAGTCTGTTTGTCGGCTGAGGAGGGAGATAATCGAAAATACGACTCGACCTCTCGTTGTTTTATTCTCTATTTGTTTAGTCTTTTAGACCGTGGGACCAGGAAGAAATGGATAGCGGACACCTGGTGCGAAGCTTCTTCATTCTTCAAGGGAGAGTCTCTTGTCAGATATTTGCTTTTTATTTTCACAACCCAGCCACCAAAAGAGGAATCGAACTCGAATCACGAAATCCATGTATCAGGAAACTGATGATCACGGAACAACCTCCCCAACTTCCACCACTTTTAAACGCTACAAACTTTTAAAGAGTTAATAAAATAAATAAACCAAATCAAATCAAACCGAACATAGAACTTGAACCTGTCATCTCCGAGTTAGTTCTTCATTTTCTACTATTACCATTACTCCTTCCTTCATTTTGATGTCAGAATCTCGTCTCTTTTATCACATTCAATATGGCGATTTATCGCAAGGCGGTGTGGTGTGAAAGAATCTCAGAAACCTTCTCCATATTGTTCTGAAATAATAAAAAACGGTAACATTGACAAATACGTGCAGCTTCTGTAGGGGATGGAAACCGACATGTCACCTTGATGACTTTCGAGACTGACCGCACCCTTGCCTAGAAGGTGTGTTGTTAGCATATGCACAAGCAATAGTCACGTACACAAGCAAAGAGAGGATAACAAAATTCCCTGCTTAACGTGAGGGCGTTGCTGTACGTCAAAGTTCGGGTTGTGATACCACCAGCCAAGTCAATAACATTTTTTTTTTAACATAAACCAAATTTATTCTATTTGAATCAAAAAGTCGTCTACGTTTCTAAGGACCTCTTTACTACTACTACTACTACTACTACTACTACTACCTGATTCTTCTTCTTTGACGTCTTTTTTTACCATAACAATTTTTTTTCTTTGGTGTCTTTTTATTTTTCTTCTTCTTTGATGTCTCCTTCTAACATTTCTTCATCTTTATTGTTTCTTTCTACCATAGCTGCGTATTTTTCTTTGGCATCTCTTTCTACCATAGCTTCTCTTCTTCTTCTTCTTCTTCTTCTTTGATATCTCTTTCTACCATTTCTTTTTTTATTGTCTCTTTCTACCATAACTCCTTATTCTTCTTTGACCTCTATTTCATCCCCTTCCTCCCCTTTCTTCTTATTGTCTCTTTCATCATATTTTTCTTTTTCTTTCCTTCCTACCATTCTCTTTATATTTCTCTTCTTATTCTTCTCTTATCCTACTCCCCCCTATACAAAACTACTACAACTACTGCTACTTCTACAACAACTACCTACGTCTTGATTACTCCAACAACCATCATTTTTCCTCCTCCCACCGCCCAACCGCAAATAAAATTAAAGGCATTTATTTTGTCCTGATTTTGCTTCTCTAATTTCAATGTTGGGCCAAACTTCCTGCCACCCAAAATTCGGCAAGGCCAGCCAACATCCGCTGGCATGTCCACCTACGCTGGTTTTTGGAACAGTTTTAAAATCTTGTGCTCTAAGTTGGAAAGCCCAAACTACCGCCCCCAACAGTTCCGCCATTCAATCTTCATTATGAGATCGGACCCTAGTCTTATTCATAGCAAAAGTGGTATATTCAATATATGTGCACGTTTACACCAGGTACATATTTTGTGATTATCACTGGAGATACAGTGACAGCAAGTCTCTTGAAATCTCGAGTTCATTTCTCGATATCGTCACAGAACCAATTTTGCTTTTCTTCTGAACGATTTTAGATTCGTTCATTTCTAATTTGTTTCATTTAAATTCTTGTGTGTTTTGGTTCCATGAATAAGATCCTTACTTTTTTTTTCAGTTCTTGGGTGGTCCTTAGATCTTTTAACTTTGCTTTCTTTTATCTTTTCTCGGTGGTCGGCTCGATCTGTCGACGAGGCTTAGAATAAGCTGGTTTTATAAGAGTAAGGAGGTGCCCGTGGTGTAATGGTTATCGTCGTTGGAATTGGACACGGCGACACGAGTTCAAAACCTGGATTGATTGCATTTCACATAGCACTAATACTCTTGGGAAAGGTATGAATCCAATTATTCTCCCTCTAGCTATGGGTAAATAGTAGGACAGACTAGGCTCTTCAGCCTTGGTGAGGCAACTAGTCTAGGAGAAGGAAAACTTTGAATTCAAACCTGTTAAACTCCGCTTAAAAATTGACCTTGTGTCATATCCTGCCCGAGCGGAGGGGTTGGGTAAATATGATAAGCTGGTTGTATCTTCAAAAAGGTATTCTGAGCGTGACACAAACCTACATCTGGTGAGGCTCCAGTTTTGTAGCTCTGGGGAATGTGAAGTCACTCATTCATTGTCATTACTTTCACGTCCACTAAGGTCCCATCTACGGCTCAAATATATTTGTTTGCAAATTATTTGTATTAGATAGGAATACTTGAAACCATACAAAAGTGAGTAAATTATTTGCCTTTGATAGAAATAATAGAAACCATATAACTATGTGTAAGTTATTTGTATTTGATAAGAATACTTGAAACCATACAACTGTGTGTAAATTATTTGTATTAGATAGGAATACTTGATATAATATAACTGTGTGCAAAAAAAGCTCTTCAAAAACAACTATACAAAAAATGTAAATATGAATGAGCAATGAACGCGTTTCAGTAAACTTTAGGCACAAAATCACCCAAGACGTATTGACCTGCCATATAAATAAACCAATCAATCAATTTGTGGTCTGCCATATAATACAAATGATTTGCACACATATGGATGGTTTCAAGTATTTCTATTTAATACAAATAATTTGCACACAGTTATATGGTTTCAAATATTCCAATCTAATGCAAATAATTTACACACATATGGTTTCAAGTATTTTAATCTAATTCAAATAATTTTCTCACAGATGATTTTAAGTGTTCCTATCAAGTACTTATATTTTTCTTCTGAATGACTGGTTGCTTTATAAAAGCTAAATACTCTCGTCGGCTCAACTATTTATCCATAGCCGAGGAGAGAAATATGGATTCATGCCTTTCTTTAGGGCATTAGCACGCGGTGAAACATAAGCAGCTTGGTCCAGGATTTGAATTTGTATCACCGAATTCATTTACTATCACAATAACCGTTATACTAAACACTCGTGCAAAAGTGTAGTTTGCGTTGAAAAGTTTGTTTCGGGGCGCTCATCGTATTAATGTAATCTATTTAGCGAGTTTTATTTAGTTCAGAAAAAGTGAGAATCAAACTCACCAGCCTATAGGAAAAAAAATTTGTAACCGCAGCTTTAAATGATGCGTTTAGGCATTTGTGTGTACAAATTAACACGTGGAAAACAAAGTAAGTGTTCCGATTGGAATACAGATAACTTTTTTTTTCTTTCTTCCATCGGTAGATTCATTCAGAATCAAAAAGAGACTTCACAAACCAAAATACCAGTCACGAGATGAAGAAGACCACAGAAAAATCTCTTTAACAGTAGTCGTTGTCAAGGAACGTGAACTATTCACTAGTTGAATGATTCAAATTCTTATCGAAAAGACATTATAAATTTGTAATTATGGAAATTAAATAATTAATCCCATTTTTATTAATTCGTGCAAACTATTCTGGCTAATTGAGTAGATAAATGACATTGACTCAAATTCTAAATGATTAATCAGAAAAAACAAGGAAAATTATCAAAGGAACTATTACTTTTTTATCTATCTATCTATCTGTTCAAAAGACCCCTCTCCACTCCTTCGAATATTCACTTGCCCAGTCAACTGGGACTGTAGAATACACCGACCGCATCTCTGAAGAGAGGTAAAACTCCTCCTACGAATGTCCTGTATATGGCACTAAATTATCTAATGGTGAGGTTCCAGCTGGAGCTTTGGGGAATGCAGAGTACCCCGTTCATTGCCATCGCTCTCAGATCCACTCTGACTTGGAGTTGTAGCACCTGATAGGGTCTTATCTATGGGTCGAATAGAACTAAACAATGCATTTTTGCTAAACTGAATTGTTTAAAATAAAACTGTCTTGACACTTAACTGTGTGAACAAAAATCTGTACTCTCACTTAACTGACTTGTTTGAACTTTTATTAAAGTAAATTAATTTGGCTTTAAATGACCCAAAACAAAACCAACCAGCCAACGAACGAACGAACGAACGAACGAACAAACGGACGAACCAACCAACCAACCGAATATCCATGCCCGACAAAGAAAGTTTACTTAAAAAAAAAGAAAATGTGCGGAAACATCTATTGTCTTCTTAAAAACAAAACAAAAAAAAAACAAAACAAAAAAATTAATCGTTTGAAAAGGAAACCCCTTTGTTATAAAAACCATCCCCACAACACATCACATCTGCCTAGTCCCTACTGACTGGAAAGAGCCCAAAGTTCCAAATTTCAATCTTTGTATTTAGTTTAAAATTAACGACCTACTTCTGCAGGAAGAACCTTAATAGTTTGTAAGTATATATGTATACATATACAAATACATGATAAGATACTTATACAGTTTAAAACTTTGATAAGTTAAGAGTTACAACCCCTGACAAAAATTATGGAATTAACTTATTTAGAGGCTGTTCACGGAGGATTTTATTTAGCAGTAAATAAATTAATAACTGATAAGACGCAAAACATTTTCCTTTAACAGCTGAACAATTAAGCTTCATGAAATATACCTAAAAAAAACTACATTAAATAGTGAATTGAATTAGAGGAATTATATTATGAATTGAAATACCATGACCAGAAAATCCGACGAACACTTACATACAACATACGGAAACACTGGGCAGCTGTTTCGACCTTTTTAGGTCTCATCATCAGAATGTGTTTTGTAAGTTATATCGTGATTGGCCGCGCAATTACGATGACTAGTTAATTTGACGTCACTTGTATGCGATATGAACTGTTGGCTCAGTTGTAGAGTTTTGGCTCTGCAATCTGTGGTCGCTGGTTCGGTCTCTAGTAGTAGAGATCACGGTATACACTGCTCATGAGACTTAATAAGGTCAAAACAGCTGTCCAGTGTTTCCGTATGTCGTGCGTAAGTGTTCGTCGGATTTTCTGGTCATGGTAATTCTATTCACAATATAATTCCTCTACTTAATATATATATATATATATATATATACATCTACATAAAATAATTTAAATTTATGTTGTATTCTTTTCACGTCACGCAGAGGACAACATAGAATAATCTTATAATTTGCATTTCTAAAACAAATAACAGCAGAAGCGTCGATATACAAATCGGTCAACAGTTAAAAATCTCAGCAAGAGGTTGGCAAAGCTAATTGAAACGAAATTTGGTTCCAATAACTTCTTTTAACTGTCAGTTGAAACAATGGAAAGATTCGTGAAAACTTTTTTAGAAGGCAATCTTCAGTGGAGTGTGGTGAAAGACGTTAGTGATTGCCAGACGTCTGTGTTTATAATCTGTTGCAAATATATAATACATGGGGTGTTTGAAAAAGGAAAACATTGATTCATTGCACACCAGCTCTCTCATCACAAGTTGGCAGCAATATCTGTTTAAGGCAACAACTTGCTACCGTGCTCTTTCATTTTTGCTGGAATACGATAACAGTATCATCATCATCATCATCATCATCATCATCATCATCAAAGCATGCTGACAGTACGGTCCCCTATCACTGTCGGTTACTCTTGACAGCCTCCAGTATCCGCAGACAGCTGATGTATGTAAGTTTTTACTGGTTGGTTAACACTGTGTCCGTGTGTGTAGGAGTTTAAAAAGGAACATCTCAATTTTTTTTTTTTGCCAATCAAAAAATGAGACAAAATCTAACTCCTGTGTGTCTATTTAACAAGAAAAAAAAAAGGAAAAGAAATCCCCCAAACTCCATCTTCTTCTGCCTTTTTAGCTCTCAGTCTAATCAACACATCTAACGTTTTCATGCTGATATATTCTCAAAAAAATACACGTAATCCATGCGCTCCCGTGAAGGAAAGGGGGGGGGAGAGAAACCTATATAAATCTTTTTTCTTTAAATTCAATAAAAAAAAAAAATTCCTTTATAAGATGACAATAAAGCCTCCTGGAGTAACTTGCGTACATCATGGGCCTGGCCAAAAATTCCGTAACAAGGATCGAGCAATTATCGAAAAAGAAAAGAAATGTACATACAACACAGAGTTTGATCTGAAGCAGCAAAATCAATGTAGAAGAATATCCCATTTGGCTGTGGGGAGGAGATGTAGAAAAATATCTCATTTGGTCTTGGGGGAGGGTAAAAGATATCCCACTTAGCTGTGGGGAGGAGATGTAGAAAAATATATCATTTGGTCGTGGGATAGGGTGGAAGATATCCCACTTGGCTGTGGGGAGGAGATGTAGAAAAATATCTCATTTGGTCTTGGGGGAGGGTAAAAGATATCCCACTGAGCTGTGGGGAGGAGATGTAGAAAAATATATCATTTGGTCGTGGGATAGGGTGGAAGATATCCATTTTGGCTGCAGGGAGGAGACGTGGATGAGCGTAACATGCGAACGGACGAAACAAAAAGGTTCATAATAGAGATTAACATCTCTACATAAGCACACTTTTTTTTCACGGATTGGGTTGTTTATAACTAGTGTTTTCAGGGTTTTCAAGGAAGTTGAAATAATTTAAATACAAGTTTGCGTTATTTTTGAAACTACGTATGTGCAAGCACACACACACACACACACATACACACACACACAGAGAGACACGCCTACATATGTATTGAGAGAAAGAGAGTTTTAAGTACAGGTTGTTATGATAGCTGGCAAGGTGACCTTTAGGGAGATAAGAATGAAAGCCGAAGACGCTGATCTTAGTTAACAAGTGAGAACAGTACAAATGAATTGAAACAAGTGTTACCTCGTTCAGATGGTTCGAATTGACTTTAAAAAGCAACTTCCACTCAAAACGGATCCATTTGTTTACCCAAAGCTCTAAAGTCGGTCTGGAAAATAATGAGACTGATTATTTTTTTCAGGTTAGCAACCTTGATAGAAAATCTCTTGATCAATACTGAACACGTGTAAAACCGTTCAACTCCTATTTGCTTCTCAGAATTCATGTTAATCTGAGTAATCTTGTGTTTTTACAAGTGTGTTTGGTTAAAAATGGACCGCAAAATTAAATTTTGATTCAAAATTCAAGACAGAAACATTTAACAAATGAAAACCGGCTCGTAAAGATCAAGTTCTATCTCGAGCACAGATTAATTGGTTAATCTTAACGGCATGTCTACTCATCTGGGGTTATTTCAGGCCAAGAGTTTAGGAAATTACATTTATTGTACATTCATATTTGACATTTTTATGTAGTTGTTTCTGTAAAGTTTTTTTTTACACACAATAACCCGATATGAAGTATTCCTATCTAATACAAATAATTTGCACACAATTTTCTGATTTCAAGTATTCCATTCTAGTTCTAATAATTATCTGGTTTCAAGTAATTATTTCTATTTGAAAATAAACATACCTTTGTACTCAGTTATCTGGTTTCAAGTAATTAATAATAATAATCCTGAATAAACGATAATAACTTCAAGTAAGAATTCTTAATACAGAAAACTTACATGTTTATGGCATAAAACATTCCTATCAAATATTAATCATTTTTAAATATATCTATTTGACAAACAGATGAGACTCTAAAAGCGACTACCACTTTGGGTCCGTGTGGATCTGGGAGTAATGGCAATGAAGAGGTGCCCAAGAGTTCCAGAACTGGAGCTTCACCACTTTAATGTCATAACCAGGACACCTTTGTGGTCGTAGGGGTTTTTACCCTTCTACAAGGGTATATAACCCTTGCATATTCTAAGCCTTATCGAGGACAAATTTTTAATTGGCACCATCCAGTTTGGGATGAAACTCTGTGTCAATTTAGAAAATACGATGGTGGACAGAAAAGTTCCCATAATAAATGTCATATCTGCTGTAGATTTCTTTTTAAGTAGAGTAATTAAATAAATTGAATTACCATGACCGGAAAATCCGGCAAATGCACGCAGTGTTTGCCGGATTTTCAGGTCATGTCTGCTGTTGATGACTTTTTTTGACCAATGAGATCCAAGCACTGCAATATCGATGGAAGAATTTTGTGAACCATAAGGAGGGATATGTTAAAAAATAAACTTCATTTGGTTATATTTCATGAGTGTATCGTGGTCAGTCTATAAACTTTTAAGCCGACCCTCGTACATCCTTTGGATGTGATTGACATTTGACGTTGAGAATGATTGGTTATGAAATTACATTGATCGATTCAATAAAAATAAATCAATTATTCTTATTGACATATTTTCTGTGAGCGATATTTGAGTAAAATAGGATATTTATATTGTACCACAGCTCACTTTTTCCTTCGATCGGAGTTCTTGTGATTTTTTTTCTATTCCCAGATCCCTAGTCTCCATTTTATATGATTTAGTTGTTTAACGGCATATCAAGTCATTATGGGTTATTTAATGTCAAAATTTGACTTATTTGTAAATGATTCATTGCAATCATAACAATTTCTATTTTCAACATTCCACTGCAATCTTTTTTTAATTTGCACTTTTTTTATTTGAATAAAATAATCATTCACTTGCACAATTATATGTTATCAAGTATTCTTATCTAATACTAATAATTCATATACAATTATATGATTTTTCTAACACTAATAATTTATATACTATTATACGGTGTCAGGTGATTAATAATAATAATCTTTACTAGACAATTAACATCATCATCATGTTGTGCCACTAGCATGGATATCCCTGACCCTCTCTCGCCACTTCTCCCTATCATTCATCACCTCTGGCAGGTCTTCAGGGCTACATCCCGTATCCTCACATAGCTGCTGGATGTATGTTCGAGCTTGTCGTCCTGCTTTTAGTTAGCGTCCAAGTAGTGCATCCATACAGCAGTATCGATACGACCGCTGTTTGGAAGAAACTACGTTTCATTTTAACGGTCAGGTCTGATTTCCATATGATATAGCTTCAAGTTACTATTCTTAAAACAAATAATTTTAATAATAAGTTTTATCGAAGGGTTGCAATTTGAAATATGCGTTAATATTTGTTTTTTTTTTTCATTATCTTTATAAAATTTGCCGCCGACACTGATGCATTCATAAGTAAACTGACATGAAGTTAAGAACAAATTATTTGCGACGATTAAAGTGAAAACGAAAATAAAGACACAAATATATATTTACTCAACACCTCCGCACGGGCAGAATGCGACATTAAGGTCAATTTTTAGCGGAGTTTTCCTTCTCCTTGACTGGTTGGCATACAAAGGTTAAAGTGCCCAGTATGCCCTACTATTTTCCCATGGATGGTGGGTGGAATAGTTGGATTCATACCGTCTCCAAGAGCAATAGCATTAATGCGAGATGCAAGCAGCCTTACACAGGGTTGAAACTTGGGTCGGCCTGTTTATATCCAACGACGGTAGCCATTGCACAACGAGAGTTCCTCATATGGCAACAGAGGTTATTTTCATTTAGCATCACTCAGGTTCTAGTGGAAGGAAAGGATTTGTATACAAAAGTTTGAAATAAAAATAAGTCAGTTTTTTAATTTCTAATTTTATTTTGCTTGATTGAAAATTGAAATTGCATATTGTAAACAAATATCGCATCAAGGATTTGGTTTGGTTTCTTTGTTTAATGGCATACCAAACTTCATGGGTTATTTAATGCAAAACCATCCCTCTAAAAGAACAGTAGTGGAAGCATTTACCCCTTACTGAGCGGGATAAAAGGGTTAATACCTTTCCTTAGAGTATTAGTTAAAACGTGATAGCGCGACTGGAATTCGAACTCGCTTACTAAGACAACACACAGTTCAGCCACTGTGTCACAGAGCCTCACCACTTTACAGCAGGCTAGGAGATATATATATATATATATATATATATATATATATATATATGTAATGTGTGTGCGTGTATACATATATATATATATATATATATAGAGAGAGAGAGAGAGAGAGAGAGAGAGAAATGTAAAATGTTAAATGTTACATATATGTTGTAAAAGCAAGTGTCAACTCTTAGGGTACACATATTTTTGGCAACATTTTTGGCAACATACTACCGCAGACAGACCGGATAAGAACGCCATTAACGTTTTCACTGTATTTTTCTTTTATTCATCAAACATTCTTTAAAATGTTAGCATATTTTCTTTTTTGATTGAAACAACATAAAACTGACGGAAAATGAAATTGTAAAATCTTGAACACACACACACACACACACACACATATATATATATATATATATATATATATATATATATATATATATATATATATAATGAATAAATATATATCAGATATATATATATTTAATTCATGGAACAACCATCGGGCAGTTAACTGCCAAAAACTCCATGAAACCCAGGGTCACAGTCTATATTCCATGAATATATATATATATATATATATATATATATATATATATAATATTTATTTATTTATTATTATATAATAGCTCTATCCTAGATATTGAGCACTCTCCATATTATAATGCACTCGGTTCGATACATACCCATAAAGTGATCTAGTGATAACCAACACTCTTATGATATATATATATATATATATATATATATATATATATATATATATATATATATATATATACACATATATATATATATATAATAACCTTGTTTTGTGTATCAGTAACATGTGCCTAAATTCCTGACAACTGACAATCCCATTCTTTCTGATTCTCTATTCACTTCCAGTGAATACCGAAATTTACTAAAGCAATGATAATTGATTGATTGATTTTAACGGCACATCAACCCGTCTGGTGTTATTTTAATCATATTGGTTTGGATGTCATCCTTCTCAAACCGATTGAAAGGTTATTCAGATACATGGAATATAGTTTTACTATGTCAACAGAGGAAGCCTAGGTCATCTATAAATCGTTGACGCCCACTCCTAATTGGGTAAGCTGTTTTGCTTAGACCCAAAATTGAACTTTTGACTTGTCGCTGTTCAGATGTTTCGAGTCTGAACGCCTTTAACCCCCGAAATAAGAATTCGACTGATTGAAATTTTAACTTCTATCTTTCGGTCCCGAACGACCCAGCCATTTCTGGTGTCGGGAAGAGGCCAATACATTATATTGTTCTCATGACACTTATTGATTCATGGATTTGAAAACTGTGCCGAAATTTCTAACAATATCCTAAAGCGTTCTGGGTATGACACGAAACTTCATCTAATGTCGAGGCTCCAGTCTGGAAGTTTTAGAGAATGTAGAGTACCTTTCATTGATTCCCAGGTTTACTCTGACTCATAGTGGTTGAAACTGTCAGGGTCCCAGCTGTGCTTCAAGGTAGAGATTAGATTATTTTATCTAATGGCATATCAACCGTAGTGGGTTATATAATGCTATATATATATATATATATAATTTGTAAGTAAATAGTTTGTTGGTAACTTTATTTTTAAACGAGTTAGAGCTCATTTGTTTGCACACAGTTAAATAATTTTCAAGCATTGCAATTTAACACTAAGAGTTCTATTAATAATAATAATTTATTTGCCCCCACATTTAAATGCTTTCAAATATTGCAGTTTAACACGAATAATTCAATTTAATATTTATCATTTGTTTGCTCAGAGTGGTTTCAAGTATTGCTATTTATCTTTTATAATTCTATGTATTTAACAGTTTCAAATATTGCTATCAAACCTTAATAATTCTATTCAATATTAATAATTTGTTTGCACGCAGTTTAAATGGTTTCAAGTATTGCTACAACACAACTGACCCTCGGACACCTTCTAGCACCTAAGATAAAATAGGCTTAGATAATGGTTTGTCTCCAGAGCAATTTGAAGAATACGGTCTGGACAATCATATTGGTGCTATGGCTTGACATGACCAGCTGATTATTCGGATCAGGTTTCTTTGACCGTCTGTCGAACCCAGTGAAGGCCAAGATTGAGTGATGTAAGTCATATGACCACTTCCTGAGGCAAGGACTACTCAATCATCAAGATCCCGTGCTGAAGTATTACAGGTCAAAGGTCAGTAGGTAATCTCGTTTTAAGGGTCTTACTCTTCTACAGAGGCACGGTCGACGTATTCTACAGATCCTGCTGATCTATGATTTCAATCATTTACTGAGTATTATTATTGGTTATTTGAAACCGTTCATATATGTGCAAGTTATTTGTATTAGATAAAAATACTTGATAAATAGAATTATTAACGTGAAATAGAAATACTTGAAATCATTTAACTAAATGCAAAAAAATGAGCACTCAGAAGTTGATTTGCCCAGTCAGCTGGGGCTGTAGAATACACTGACTGCACCTCTGCAGAGGGGTAAGACCCTCTCCTAACGAGTGTCCTGGATATGACACTAAACAATCTGATGGTGAGGTTCCGGCAGTGCTGGAGCTTTGGGGAATGCGGAGTACCCCTTCATTGCCATTGCCCCCAGGTCCACTCTGGCCCGGAGTGGTAACACCTGATAGGGCCCTATCTTTGGGTTAAATAGAACTAACAGCATACTTATGCTAAACTGGATTGAATAAACTGAATAGCTTGAAATAGAAACATTTTTGACAATTAAACCGTACTTACACTTAAACTGCGTGCTTATGCTTAACTGAATTATTTCAAATAGAACTGTTTTTTGACATTAAAACTGTATTTACACTTAACTGAATCATTACATATAACTGCTAGAATAGTTTGAAATGGAAACGTTTTTGACAATTAAACTGTGTACTTATGCTGAACTGAACTATTTTCAATAGAACAGATTATTTACATAAAAATGGATTTGGCGTTAAATAACCTACAAAGGTTGATATGTCATAAAACCGAACAAACCAAACCAAACCAAACCAATCCGAAGTTGATATATATATATATATATATATATATATATATATATCAGTTCTGTTGTTGTGGGTTCGAACTGTTTTCCCTGCAAATCACTTTAAAGAGATAGCATTTAGGTCTTTGGTTTTTAATATATGCCAAAAAAGTCAGTGCGTTTTTATGATATTTGCAAATATGCAGAAAATATTTTGTTATTTTTACCTCCCAAAACAGGTACCTTCTGAGGGGGTGTTGCCTTAAAATCCGGTTATAAAAGGTAAAATGTAACTAAAAATATTTCTGGAAACTATCGGAATATTTTGTCTTAACTTAAACATCAGCTAAAAAATCCATTTGAAAGATTGCATCATAATTTCAATTGATTTACATCTACAAATTTGACCAATTAACATTTCGATAAAGTTGTCAATTTCAAAACACCGTGATATTTGAGCAAAATATGATAGAAACAAAAGAAACCCCCCACCAAAAAAAACAAAACAAACCATGTTTACCCCAAAATGAAAAAGTAAAAATATACACGTCTTGTTACGCTAACAATCCTCAAAAAAAGGTAATGTCTGGCCAACTGTGTGCATATTTCTTTGTTCTTAAAAGTCCTACATGATTTTTGTCTGTTCTTTTAAACCAAACCTGCAAATATATATATATATATATATATATATATATATATATATATATATATATATATATGATTATAAAGTGACTAATATATGTTGTTCATATGCCAAATTTTCTGATACACATATTTTCGAAAATATTTTGCTGCCGACGGATATAATGCAAATACCCAACCAATCTCCACAACCATTTCCCATCCATTAAACATTGGCATTTTTCCTTCCAAAATTCTCGGTCTTTCAGCATTCTACATCTCCCACTTTTATACCTCGTGGCATTTTCCCTTTGATTTCCCCCTTTTCCTTAACCCTAACCCTTCCATCAACTCTGGCTGATATTCGTTTGTTTAGTAAACAATTGTAAGTTTTCTCATATGTGTTGGCCTCCGTTTATGATTCTTTTCTGAGCAGCTAAAGGTAGTTAAGTTAACTCTGTTTGGATTATAGCTCATTCATTAAATTCTTCTTCTTCTTCTTCTTCTTCTTTCGGGATATGTTAGTCATGAAGCATTTCTGAGAAGATGTTAATTGTACGGAATTTAGGGAACTGGAGTCATGCCTTTCCTAAAGGTATTTGTGCGAAGTGAACATAAACATAATTCAATGTTATATATATATATATATATATATATATATATAGATGCCTACTCATTACTCCAGATAGAAGAAAAATGTCGTAGATAAATTTTAACCTACATGAAACAACCCGCCTCTTTCTCTCTCTCTCTCTCTCTCTCTCTCTCTCTCTCTCTCTCTCTCACACACACACACACACGTAAACGGAATCAGACTTCACGCTTAAACTCACAAACATATGAACATACAATGACTACCTCACATTCAGGTAAGGGAGAAAGAGAGAGAAAGGAAAATACAACAACCCTGAAAAAAAAAATATATATATATACAAGGATACAAACACTCACACACGCAGACACATAGATTTGGTTTGGTGTGGTTTGATGGCATATCGATCATTGTAGATTATTTAATGCCAAATCTTTTTTATACATTCAAATGATAAATATATGATTAATAAACACATTTTGTTGATAACATTTTTAAACGAGCCTGAGCTCATTTTCGTACACAGTTGAATAGTTTTATTTGCACACAGTTAAATGGTTCAAAGTACTGCTATGTATCACGATCAATTCAATTAAACATCAGTCATTTATTTACACAGATAAATGATCAAACACTTCCATTTTTAACAATTCAATTTAGCATATGTTATTTTTTTCGCACTTAGTTTTAATGTCAAACATTTCTATTTGACTCATAGATAGGACCCTATCAGGTGCTACTACTGCGGACTAGAGTGGACCTGCGAGCGATGACAATGAAGGTGTACTCAAGCATTGTTGTTGCCTCACCATCAGATTGTTTAAGGCCATATTCAGGACACTCATTGGAGGAGAGGTATTACCCTCTGCTGAGGTGCAGTCGGTATATTCTGCAGCTCCAGCCAACTGGGATGCAGACACACCGAGTACACTACACTCTTGTAAATATATGGAAGAAAAAAATACTTTCGCCGGCCAAAGGTTTTCACAGACAATTAACTTCAACAGGACATTAAAGGACATAATCACAACCCTATGGAAACAATCACCACCATAAAAGCCCAAAAGATTGCTTTAACCATTATGAACCTTCTGAAGACTACTATTAAGTCTGAAACACCTGTAGATCGAAGTTATAAAAATAAAATGTAAAATACCGAATTCACTTGCGGATTAATACACACACACACACACACACATACACACACACACACACACACACACACACACACATATATATATATATATATATATATGTGTGTGTACTCTTAAAAATTGTAGTTTGCTTTATTTATAAAGAGTGCTCGATATCAATTATAGAGCATTTGTAAGATAGAATATTTTAGACGCAGAGTCAACGGCGCTTGGTGACAGTCAGTTTCTCGCCAATCCGATCATCTGACCCATAACACAGGCGAGAAATTGACAGTCACCAAGCGCCGTTGACTAATACTAATTATTTGCAAACAGTCATATTGGTTCAATTATTCCTATCAGATACTAATAAACTATAGACAATAATATCTTTCAAACTAATTAATTCTTTTTTTAACAAAAGTCGTTTGTTTGCACATCTCTATTTGGTATTCCTATCGAACACAAATATTTTGCTAGCAATTATTTATTATTATTCCTGTTTAATACAAATAAATTGCACATAGTTATACGGCATCAAGTATTCTTAGTAAACACCAATAATTTGCATGCAGTCATGAGTAACAAATAATAATCCTTAGTAAACAATTTTAGTTGTATTCTTGATAAAAAAAATAATTCGCACCTAATTTTATAATGTCACGTATTCCTATACAATATTGATAATTTAAAAACATATCTATTTGACATATAAATGGGACCCTAACAAGTACTACCACTCTGGTTAGAGTGGACCTGGGAGTAATGGTAATAAAGTTTTTTCTTCAACTCCCCAGAATTCTAGAACTGGAGTCTAACAACCAGATTCAGTTTGGTGTCATTCTCAAGAGAGGTCTTTTATTGGGGAGAGGGCTTACCCCTCTTTACAGGGTGCATTTTGGGTATTCTAAACCCCACCGACAGTACTTTAAATTACTAGTACCATTTAGTAATAAACATCTTATAAATAGATTAGTAAATACTTATACTTCACTTTTCAAACATTCCTCGTATATTGTAAATTCATTGCTGTAGATTTCCCTGTAAAAACCAATTGGAAATCTCGAAGACTGTAGGGTCAGTGTTCAGGAATTAATAGCAAAATTATTGAGAGAATAGAACTTTTTATATGTATAATGTAAATGTATTGTTAATGATTTTACGTTCGAAATGCATTGAAAGTCAGGTAGAAAGGGATGCAATTTCTGCTGACATAAATAGGGATATTGTACGTATGATATTGTTTTTCCTTTCTTGTCTCTATCTTATCTAATAAGGCGTGTAAAGAATGGAACGGCTCACAATATATTATTACCGAATAAACACGTGCAACAGCCATTGTCTCATTATTATCAGGTTATCGTTTTTCTATTGTTTTTGAGTCGAATACATTGGTGTGAATTACACTTAGTGTGATGCAAGGACAATGGCTAATATAATATTGCATTAAGTAATATCAGGATAAGAATTATTACGGTATTTTGCCGTATTCAGCAAGCCAGTTGTCCGATAAGAATGAATACAATGTCAAGGTAAAATAAAAGCTCAAATTATTGAATATATATATATATATATATATATATATATATATATATATATATATATATATATATATATATATATAGTTAGGATAGCGTAGACACTGATCCAAAGGTCAGTTTCTAATTGTAGGTGAAAAACTAGCAGTTGGTAAGCTACGTTGACTAAGTGTCGACGCTCTCCTAACTTGAAATATATACGCTCTATCAACGATATTGAGCACTCTTTATTTATGAATATAGCAAACTACATCATCGATATATATATATATATATATATATATAAGTCTGCGCAGATGATCTAGCACGTTTTTCGAATATACCAGCCCAAGCTTAATCTCTCCTATATGACCAAGATCAAGTAGCAGGAGGCATTAGATTCTACGTGAACACAAATAAAATGTGTTATAAATAAGAAGGAGCCATTTCCACTCTAAGTTGTAATCGTCTAAAATTAGTAGACCAGTTCACATATATGGGCAGCAATATCTCATCTACTGAAAGTAATGTTAACATATGCATAACGAAAATCTGATCTAACCAGTAAAATAAATTTCTTCCAAGTTGTGACAGTGTCTATACTACTGTACGGATGCACTATATGGGCGCTAACAAACTAGATAAAGAAAAAAACTTGAGAGTAACAATAAAAGGATGCTACGTGCTGTCTTAAATAAATTTAGGAAGTAGCATCCCTTAAAACAATCATTGTGTGGCAACCTATCTCCCATCACTCAAACCATCCAAATAAAACGAACAAGACATGGGGGTACCGCGGGAGAATTAAGTGATGTCTCTTATAGACTATTATGCATAGACTTACCAGTGTTGTCCAACCAGCAAAGACTTACATACATCACTTCTGTGCAGACACTGGATGCTGCCAGAAAGACCTACCAGGAGCAATAGATGATAGGGATGGATGTTGAGACAGAGAGTCAGGGAATTCCATGCTATCATCATCATTTGACGATGATATATAAGAGAGTAAAACTCATTATTGAGTTTCACTAACCCGATCGTCATGTGAATTTAAATCAACACATTTGAGATCCAAATTTTTGACGTATCAGAACTAGCTCACCTCCAAGACGCTTCCCCCAAAAGAAGTATCCTGGATATGAAATTAAACTGTATTTAGTGGTGAGGATCCAGTTTTTGGAGCTATGGCGAAATGTGGAGTACTCCTTCATTGCCATTACTCTCAGAACCTCTCGAAACCGAAGTGGTTGTATATGTCATGTACATTCATGGTTCAAATCGATTTTATTTGAAATTATTAGTATTTTCATTTTCTTCTTCCTCTCTTTCTTCCCAGCATCTCTCTTTTTTTTTACTTTTCGACTTACGTGGTGCTTTCAATAAGTTTCCAGACTTTTTTGTACAGCCATTTAAAATTGTCGTAGACTCTTGAAAATTGGTGAATTTCAAAAATGCAATATGGACGTGAGGACACTTTAGAAGAACGATATGCAATAAAATTCTGTTTTAAACTCGGAAAAAATGCCACAGAAACGTATGGAATGCTTCAGACTGCTTTTGGAGCATCTTGCATGAATCGAGAATCAGTTTTTGAGTGGCATAAGAGATTCAAGGAAGGCAGGGAGTCTGTGAGGGATGATATGGGAGGAGTAAGGAAGCCAATACACCAGAGTTGATTGGCCAAAGGGTTAGGCTTAGGGTTATTATGTTGAGGTTTTAAGGGAGTGCAGGGAGAGATTCCTAGGGAAGAGGCCAGCACTCTTCAAATCGGGTCAGTGGCATTTCCACCAGGACAATGCTCCAGTCCACAACTCCATCCTTGTCACAAACTAGTTGACCAAGATGGGCATGAAGACAGTTCCTCACCTTCCCTATTGTCCAGACTTTGCTCCCTGTGACTTTGGCTTATTCCCTAAGCTCAGAGGCTATCGTTATGAGAGAATTGAGGAAATGAAAGAGGTTGTGACGAAGGTCATTGACACGCTCACACAAGAGGACTTCCATGGGGCCTTCCATAAGTTGTTGGAACAGTACAACAAGTGCATTGCAGCCGGAGGAGATTACTTTGAAGGGGACTAGAGTTTCATGTGCGTACTATCAATAAAGGTGCCTATACGAAAAAAGTCTGGAAACTTATTGAAGGCACCTCGTACCTTTTCATTTTCTTACTTTTTTTGTTGTCTTTCTTTTATTTTTCGTTAACTTTTTCATTCACTTCTATTCTTTTCTTTTTCATTTCTTTCTTTCTTTCTTTCTTTCTTTCTTTCTTTCTTTCTTTCCACTCAGCCTTTAAATCTTTCATTTTTGTTTCTTTTCACTATCAATTTTTATTTTCATTAATCTTTCTTTCTTTCTTTCTTTCTTTCTCAACATCTTTTTCTTTTTTCTTTTTGCCATTTCTTTTTATTTTCAGCCCGGATCCATGGGAAGGCTGTAGAATACACCGAATGCTCTGATGTCCAAGAACTTTGAGGAATTTGGAGTACCCCTTCATAGCTATTACTCTCAGGTCCACTCTGACTCGGAGTGGTAGTATTTGTAAAGGTCACATCTAAGGGTCAAATAGAAATATTTATCATTTCCTATACTTGGAACCATTTAACATCGAGCAAACGAATGAATGGGTCTTCAATTGAATCATTAGTGTTAAATAGTAATGCTTGAAAAAAATTAACTGTGTGCAAATAAATGAAGTCTGGTTGGTTAGAAAATTGGTACATATAAACTATTCATTTACAAATCTAGTATATTCGATATATATGTGCATAAATAAGTTTTGACATTAGATAGCCTACAAAGATTGATGTGCCGTAAAACACAACCAACCAACCAACCAACCAACCTCATTTCATTTTCTTTTTTCTTTCTTTCTTTTCATTATCTCTTTTTAATTTCTTTATTTATTGTTCTGTTCCATGTTGCTCACTTGGCACCAAATGAGTCTCTCAACACCAATGTCGTCAACCATTATTACAAATATGACCGTGGCTGTTGTCTCATGCTATAATATCGTTTACCCATGTTTACAGAGACAACAGTCGAACTTATGGTTCACCTTTGGCGTCTTCGACGGTGGCCATGTAGACGTGAGACTTGATGGACGGCCATCGCAGACAGACAGACTCCAACAGAGTCCATTATCTAAAACTTTTCCCCTTTAGCCGCCACCAGAGTCAGTGGTTTGACCACGCCCAGTTCAAAAAATCTTTGATAGCTTCCATCTATTTGTTGGGTATTTGTGGCAATTTCTCATAGTTGTTCTCTCCCAACACCCTGATATGTAATTTTTTATCACTTACTTTGCTTTATGTGGACAGTAAAAAAAAGTGCTTTGGTGGGCACATTAGTTGCAAGTTTCTCATCTACCCGATAAAATCATCATTCTAAATCGTTATATTATCATTATAAATTTTTATTTGTTGCTTTTGAGTGATAATTTTGCTTGACAATACTGCAACCATCAAAATGACATAGTAATTTGCCGAATTTTCCAGCATATAAAATTGTTTGATTTTAACGGCATATCAACCCGTCTATAGTTATTTCATGTCAAGAGGTTAAAGATCGCAGTCATTGTATGCTTACATTTACATTTTTTGTGTTGTTTTATCTTAATTTTTTTCACACTTTTCTATGGTATCAAGCATTCCTATCTAATAAAATAACTCTGTCGATGGAGCCAAGAATATGCTGATTGCATCCCCTGTAGAGAGGTAAGGCCATCTCCTCCAAAAAGGGGGTCCTGGATATGACAGTAAACTGCATTTGATAGAAAAGTTCAAGCTATGGAGTTCTGAGGGGAGCGGGGTACCCCTTCATTGCCATTACTCCCAGGTTCACTCAGAGCCGGATGGGTAGTACTTGCTATGGTCTTATCGGTTGGTCAAATAGATCTGAGAAATTTTTTCGCACTGGATAAGAATACTGAAAACCATATTACTGTGTGCATATTATTTGTATTTGATTGGAATACTTGATATCATATAACTGTGCAAAGAAAAACAAACAAAATCCACCAAAACTTTTAAAGAAACAGCTACAAAAATGAAAATATAAACGTACAGTGTATGTGATTCCCTAACCACTAGGCACAAAATAACCCAATCAATCATTCGGAATTGTGAAAGAAATTTAAATTTGATCATACTGCCAAATGGTATATACACAAACCAGAATCCGTCCAAGAGAATGAGACGTACCAACTTCTTTGGAACTTTGAGATACAAACACATCACCAAATCAAGGCTAGAAGACCAGACTTAGTAATAGTTAATCAAGAAAAAAGAGAACCTGCCGAATACTGGACGTTGCTATCCCGGCGGACCACCGAGTGAAAGTCAAAGAAAATGAAAAGAGAGATAAATACTTACATCTTGCCAAAGAACTGAAAAAGCTATGGAACATGGTGACGGTGATATCAATTGTTATTGGAGCGCTAAGAACAACCCCCAAAGATTAGGTGAGAGAGTTGGAACATTCAGAAAGAGCGGTGACAATACAGACTTCAGCATTGTTAAGATCAATCTGAATACTGAGAAGAATCTTGGAAACTTGAGGAGACTTGCTCTCAC